>CAUYQV010020496.1:0-14095 GCA_963574575.1 Galagoides demidoff | reverse complement strand
GAATCCTTCCTTTGCCCTCTCCTAGCAATGTGACTCACAGATCACAAGGTTACACAATATCCTTCTATCTTAAAGTGGTTCTGTTCTTCAAGAAACACTTCAAAGCATTCAAAGCATTGTTATTCTTTTTTTTTTTTTTGAGACAGAATCTTACTTTGTCACCCTTGGTAGAGTGCCATGGCATCACAGCTCACAGCAACCTCAAACTCTTGGGCTTAAGCAATTCTCTTGCCTCAGTCTTCCAAGTAGCTGGGACTACAGGCACCTGCCATAATGCCTGGCTATTTTTAGGTTGTTGTCATTGCTGTGTAGCTGACCCCAGCAGGATTCAAACCCACCAGCCTTGGTGCATGAGGGCACTAAGCCAAAAGCATTTTTATTCTAAACTAGATTTATAGTTAGTCACGCACAGAGTGACCCGGGTCCTTGATGGGTACCATGAAGTCCAGTTCCTCAACTTCTCTATGACAGTAGCCTTGGAAATGAATGAACAATCTCCAGATGTTGGAGATGTGGGCTCCTCTGGCCTTGTTAGGGCCCGACAAGCACCACCCTTTGTCAAATGGCCATTCAGTTGAACAGTCCTGGTGACAAACACAATATTGAAAATTATCAAACTTGCAACTCTTAGCCATATTCTTTCCAGGATATTCCCTGATGGTCTTACATTATGTTAAGGGGGAGTATAAAGGACTGCTGATACTTGTTTGATTACCTTTCAATCGCTTTGGCTATGGTATCCCATGAAGATAGTTTGGGAAATATTATTTTTCTGATTATTAGAACATAATGTGTTATGGGTTAGATTGAGTCTCCCACCCCCAAAAGATACATTGACATCCTTAGAATGTGACCTTACCTGGAAATAAGGTGCTTTCAGATATATTTAGTTAACTTGGAGCTATTTGGGAGTAGGGTGGGCCCCTGAACCAACATGATCAGAATCCCTATGAGAAGACCCGCAGAGAGAATGCCACGTGACAACAGTGACACTGCTGCACGCCAAGGGATGCACGGACTGGGGGCCACCACGAGCTAGGAGAGGGCAAAGGAAGGATTCTACAGAAGCAAAGAGGAAGCGTGGTCTGCCAGCACCCTGATTTCAGACTCCTGACTGAAAGGGAATAAATTTCTGTAATTTTAAGCCATCTGCTGTGCAGCATTTTGTAACAGCAATCCCAGGGCACTAAAATACTACATTTTTATTTTAAAATAAAACATTGAAGAAGTTATACACAGAATAAAATTAAAATCACCAACATCCCACCGTTGAAAAGAAACTCTTCCTAACATTTTGGGGTGCATTCACCCAGATACCTCCTTGGCCTGATATGCACCCTCCTTAACATTTGCACGAAGGTTTAAACCTAGACAATTGGGATTGTAGGGGTCACAGCAGACCCTGCCCTTTTCCCTTTGATTGGTTCGCTGGAAGATCAACTTATAATTAATAAGAGAAAGGTTTATTTTTAAATACCATGTGCCTGGGGGGAATCACAACAATGATTAAACTCTCAGTGATGGTCAGAGACTTTTAAAGATGTCTTATGGAAGGGAATGGGGAGAGCATGGAAAGTGTACATGCAGCCAGTGGCTGCTGGGGGGGATGAGTGTATATGGGTGGAAACAGATTGATTTGTAGATTAACATTTACGCCAAGGACTCATATTTGGGGGAACTATCCCTGTTATATCCTTAGGTCCTTCAGGATATAACAGGGGAAAACAAAACAAACCAGTTTTGTAGATGAGTCTTTACAAATGGTCATTCCAAATCATAGGAAATAAAGAAAAAAACACTGGTCACAGGACGTGAAGCAGCTACACTGCTTTGAGGGTTCTATTTAAATCATGTGGTACTCAGAATTTTTTTTAGTCTCACTCTGTTTGAGTCTCACTCTGTCACTCAGGCTAAAGGGCCACGGCTTCCACCTAGCTCACAGCAACCTCAGACTTTCTGAGCTCAAATGATCCTCCTGCCTCAGCTTCCCTGGAGCTACAGATGCCTGGCACAACACATGGCTAATTTTTCTAATTTTGGTAGAGATGAAGTCTTGCTCTTTCTCTGGCTGGTCTTGAGCTCAAGCAAGCCTCCTACCTCAACCTCCCAGAGGGCTGGGATTACAGGCCTAAGCCATGGTGCCCAGCCTATTTCTTTTCCTTTTTTTTTTTAATGACCTTTGATAATGAATGTTTGAGAGGTGTGTGTGGAGTGAGTGTTGCTATACGTGTTTGTATGAACCACCGTATGGCCATTAGATGTTCCTAGCTGTGGAGAAACTTAGATTCTATTTATGCTCCCTAAACAAATTAGGTATGTGTTCCTCCCCTGTGTCTTTTTCAGTTCTGAATTTTGTCATTTATAGAGCATTTGCAAATCTGGTGGACTAAATATTATTATTGCATTTTTCAGCCTTATCAATACTAAATGAGATCGAGTCTGTCATCTGCCACTTGCAATCTATGAAAAACTCCCCCTTTCTTCTCCTTTGCCTGTTTTCTGCTTTGCAGATTCATCTGTGACTCCTCAACTGAGCTACACAAAACATTGCAATAGGTAATGGATTAGAAAATGTGAAATATATATTATTAAGTATTTTCTCACAGACTGGTATTCTTTAACCTTGTTCATTATCGTTTTTCTTTGACTATGTTTTGTGATTTTTTTGTTATAATTCATATTTAATTATATAACCAAGTTTACAATAAAGACATCATATAAATATATCATCAATTTTTGTATTCTTTCAGTTGCATTTACATAATATTTTGATACTAGATTCTTCAATAGTTTAGTTTCACTTATAAAACGAGATAGAGAGAGCTTAGTTTTTTTCAGTGTTACCTAGCCAGTTGTAAGGGTGTGTATTGATAATCCATCTTTTTTTTTACCCCACTACTTAGAGGACTATCATTGCCACGCACTAAATACCCTTATATGCTAGGGCCAAACAGAAAGATGTGTCCGCAATTTTTAATAAAGTAAATTTGACAAGAGTAATTGTTAAAATAACATGCTACCTACTTAGTCATTTGAGACTTCACTTCTAAATACCCTTAGCTGGCAGCAGCTTGTGGAGAGAAATACGCCGTGCTGTCCCAGAGAGGATGGTGGCTTCTGTGGGGTTCATTATTGAACAAGTATTGGAAGGGTCTCTATTATGTGCCTGGCACTGTTTAAGGGACTTTAGACATGGCAGTGTCTCCAAGAGACAAAATCCCTGGTCTTACAGAGCTTAATTTCTTTGTAAGTTTATTCTAGAACAAAATCTCCATGGATCCACCAGGATCAAGAGACGATAATGAGTTCCGATTCAGTGGTTCCCATGTCAGCGCCTGTCATTTTCCTGTTTCTGTGCTCCTGGAATGCTCCATCAATTTGGGGGGTTGGATGACAGCAGGAACAGGTCTTGACTGCAATACCGCTTTGGGGGGAACGAGGGGCATCTTCTCACTGGAAAAGATTGACTGAGAATTCTTCCCCAGGGACGCATGGGAGTGGGATGGGCTTCTGAGATGTAAATGTCTTCGTCACATTTCATAAAAATTCCCTCAAGGATTTCCTGGAAAAAAAATCAGTGTTCCTCCTCCAATTAATTTTTGTCCTGTTTTTGCTACATTTCTGTTTGGAGATTTTGTTGAACTCCAAGTCCTGTAAAGCTTTTATCAGTTTTACCTGAGAGGATATTATGCAGATGGAGAGAAATAAAAGATGGATTACGGTTTCTCCACATTAATATTTATTAACCTGGGTACTCAGAGGATATCAGTTCCTGCCAGACCTAAGCAAATGAACCCACATAGGTGTCACAGGGCACAGGATATCACTGAGTTAGTTGTTACCGGTAATGTAATTATTGGGCAAGTTTCCCCCAAAGGAAAAGTTAGCCGTTAGGGTGATCCATGTTGGCAGAAATTGAAAACTTCTCCATAAGAAAATAAGCTGATTTATTCCATTTACTTATCTCTGCCTCCTCTGGCACGATCAGAACACACAGTTTTATCACGTAATCCTCTGTTGTCTTGCTTGATTCATTATTAATTGCAGGTATGTGTTTTATAACTAACTAGATTTTATGCTATTCAGGGATAGCCCAGTCTTGCTTTTTACCTCTTTTACCTTTGTCCAAATATGGGCAGGTCCCAGGTTGGGAACGAGACAGGTTGTGTAGGTGTGTTCCTAAGGTGAATTAGCATGTACGTTGGAGCAGGTACATTCACTCAGTACCTCCGATAGCCTCCGTTCGTAAGTGTGAGCCACAATTCTTTAGGATGTTTGTAAATCAGAGACTTACTGTAATAGCCTCTGTAAGTGTGAGTTATATGCAAGTCAGATGTTTGTAACTCAAGGACTGCCTGTATCCTGAGCCAACAAGTTTTACTCTGGCAGGACACGATAATAATGATTTATTTGAAGGATGTATCAGTTAGCTTTTGCTACCTAGCAATTCATGTAAAACTTACCTCAAAACTCAGGAATTTGCCTCATTCCCAACGCAATGGCTGGCAATTTAGGTCGAGCTCAGCTGGGCAGCTCTTCTGGTCTCAGCTGGGCCTCCTTGTGCATCTGTGGCCAGTTTGTTCTTCCAGGAGGCTGTACTTCCAGGGGTTAGAGAGGCGGTGGGAGTGCGCTGGGCTCCTCGAGGCACTGGGGCACCATCCCTTCTGCCACATCCTAACAGGCAAACAAACCATAAGCACATCTCAGGTTGGGGGAATCACCGCCACCTGCTGATGGAATAACTGGAAAGTGATGTTGCAAAGGGCATGCGTACAGAAGGGGGAATCATTTTACTGTTTTACAATCCACCACATGTTGCAAATATATTTTTGTCAGCCAATTATGGTGTATAAATTACACAAAATGAAATAATCTAAACAAAGTCATTCCAGTGACTATATAAAAAGTCATTCCAGTCATTCCAGCAGTCACCCTCCACCGACTCTCTGCGGGGAGGGAACTGGGGATTTCCCTGTCTTGATAACACCCCACCTCACTCTAGCTTTCTCCTTTCTGTCTTCAAGTGGCCTAAAGAGTTCCAACTTCACGTCCATCTGCACAAATGAGAATGTGGACTCCAGTCTGCTATTAAAAATTATTACACGCTTTCTAATCCATTTGGTGTTGTTGCAAAAGAACACCTGAAGCTGGGTATTTACTTTAACATTTTTTTATATTTTTTTCATGAATCTGATAACTGAAAAGTACAAGATTGCACACCTGTATCTGGTGAGGCCCTGGCTGCTTCCACTCATGGTGGATGGTGAAGAGGAACAGGTGTGGGTGTCAAGAGAGAAAGGGAGATGGGGGATGGGAAGGGCCTAATCTGTGTGTTTTTTTTAATCTTTATTAAATCATAGCTGTGTACATTAATGCATTTATGGAGTACAATGTGCTGATTTGATATATAATGTGGAATGCTTACATCAAACTGATTAACATAGCCATCTCCTCCCTTACTTATTTGTTATGGTAAGACATTTATACTCTATTTGTAATAGTTTTGAACTGTACCATTGCATTATGCACATTAGGTGAGGTCCCACCAATTGGCCTCCCTCCTCCTGACCTCCCGTCCCCTCTCCATTCTCTTCCCTCCTTCTTTCTGGACTATAGTTATGTTTTACCATTCATATGAATGTGTAGGTCAGGGGTTCTCAACATGTGGGTCACAACCCACAGGAACTATTTAAAGGGTTGTGACATTAGGAAGGTTGAGAACCACTGGTGTAGGTGATAATACATTGATTTCATAGTAGCATGGAGTACGCTGGATGCTTTTCTTTCCATTCTTGAGATATTTTACTAAGAAGAATATGTTGCAGCTCCATCCAGGTAAACATAAAAGATGTGAAGTCTCCATCATTTTTATGGCTACAAAGTATTCTAAGGTGTGCATATACCATAATTTGCTCATCTATTCATGGGCTGAAGGGCACTCATGATGTTTCTTGCAGCCCAAGTCATAACTGCAAGTCATGGAAGCCGCACCAAATCATCGAGCTGCTTCCATGACTTGGCAATTATGAACTGGGCTGCAATAAACATTCTGGTGCAAATGTCTTTGTTGCAAAATGGTTTTTGATCATCTGGGTATATACCTAGGAGAGGAATTGCAGGATCAAATGGTAGGCCTACATTTAGTTCCTTGAGTAACACCAAAAACATATTACTAGGATCTGATCAAACTAAAAAGCTTCTGCACAGCCAAGAGCACAATAAGTAAAGCAAACAGACAACCTTTAGAATGGGAGAAGATTTTTGCAGGTTATGCTTCCAACAGAAGTCTGATAACTAGAATCCATACAGGACTCAAACTAATCAATAAGAACAAATAACCCCATTTCTATGTGGGCAAGAGACTTGAACAGAAGCTTCTCTGAAGAAGACAGGCACATGACCTACAAACACGTGAAAACATGCTCATCATCTTTAATCATCAGAGAAATGCAAATCAAAACCACTTTGAGATATCATCTAACTCCAGTAAGATTAGCCCACATCACAAAATCCCCGAATGACAGATGTTGGTGTGGATGCGGAGAGAAGGGAATACGTCTACACTGCTGGTGGGAATGTGAGCTAATATGGCCTTTTGGGGGAAAAGTCTGGAGAAAACTCAAGGGCCTGGCTCTTTGTAACAGCCAGCTCTCCCAGAAACTAAAGAGCAAGAACTCATTGCCCCGAGAGAGGAGATTAATCTGCTCATGGGGATTCACCCCCGTGACCCGAACATCCCCTACTGGGCCTTACCTTCAGCACTGGGGATCAAATTTCAGCATGAGGTTTAAGGAGAAAACTTTTAGACCTCAGCATAAGGCTGCAGGGTTCTTTCCAGTACTTTGTTGTCACAAAACTAATAAAACTCGGCTATTATTCTTCATTGCTCAGAGCCCTGAAGCACAGTTTGATCAAGGGTATCTAGGCTCCTTAATCAGCAGCGCCCAGAAGCTGTGAGTGGCGGTGGACTCTGTAGCCAATTCCCCCAGGACGAGTCTTAACATTACTCACTGCTGGTTGTATGATGCTTAAAATGTTATTTACCTTACTTGGCTTCAGTTCTTTCTTTTTTTTTCTGTTTTTTTAAAAAAAATTAAACACAAGAAGTATACATTTGATGCATAACCAAGGCCTTTCTTGGGGAACAGTTTTGCACTTTAAGCTTGCACCTTCTCTTTCCTGCTGAAGCCATATGCAAACCATTTACAACTTCCAGCGATGGCTTCACTTTAATAAAACCACTGCTGGCTTTGGTTTTTTCATCCGTAAGTTAGAGAAAATAATAACAGCTAACTCAGAAGATTGTTGCAAAGAGTAAATGAATTACACATTTAAGGGCAATGCACGAAGTCCTCACTTCCTGTTACTGTCCTATCATTACTAACATCTTTATAAGGGCTCATCACACTGAGAATCAACATTCCCGTGGACAGGGCATCTTCCCTGGGAGTTTGAAGACATAGTGGTGACGTCTGGCACTTGCTTGACATCAAACTCAATTTTAATCAGTGTTCATAAAAGTGATCCTGTCCTTTTTTGGTACCAGTAAAAAGATACCATCCAGGCTAAACAGGTGATCACCCTACATCACCCAAAAAATTCAGATGCTAAATGTGAGAAACAGGATAAAGAAGGGCTGGAAAATCTAAAAGATTTAACAGAGAAAAGAGCAGGGCCACGGCATGTGGAGGAGTCACAGCAGTGTGACCGGGGAGTAGACGGCCACCTGCAGAGCCCCGGGGGCCACCTGCGGGCCTTGGGCTGGAAGACCCCCGGGGGGACCTTCAGAGCACTCACCACATGATGAACCTTTATTCCCTCCAGCTTTGATTTTCCAGGCTGCTGAATATCAGGCTGGCTTTGGCTCCTACACCCTACATTTGTATATCTCATCTTTTTTCTTCCTCCAGAGCTCTGTCTGTGAAAGTGTAAATACAAACTATTGAGCCAAATGGGGAACATGGTACCCGTGATATTGATGATGGGGTAGTTGGGAGAACAAGCGTGGACCTGAGATCGGAACTAAGGAGAATAACATCTTCTTTGCTCCCTGAATTGAAGCCAGGGTCCTAGAGCAGAGCTGACCTGTCCACAGGCTGACCACGCTGAGACGGCAGAGCCCACCTTGCACAGGGGCCGACAAGGTGAGCAGGGCACCTGTAGTCTCCCCTCTGAAGAGACTGTGCTTCTCACCAGAGGAAAGGCAGTCTTCTTCCATCCCTTGAAACGTTACCCTCTCTCATTTTCCTGAGTCCTTTCGCTGGAAGAAAAGTGTAATATAACGGTTTCTGGCTTTCATTTCCGAAGCACCACATTTGCCAAGGACATCATCGCTTTATTAACTCCTTGATTATTTCTTGTACACAGTGGCATCGACATTGATCAGACCCAGGGCATTAATTACACAAGTTTTACTCATGGGTGTAGTTGGAAGGCAATGGTAACCAGCCAGCCCTTTTCTCTAGAACAGGAAGAATAAACAAATAAGTTATTAAATTATAATTAGAAGCTCTTTTCTCTTCTACCTTCTCTATAGAAGGACTTCCTAATATTTAAAGTCCATCAGCCCTGGAAAATTGATCACGGTGCAGTGAAAACAACAGAAGTCCTAGAATGGGAAACAACCAGATATTTTAACACCTGCTCTTCCTCAGTCCTCCAATAATCCCGTAATGTAGATAGCATTTGCCACTTTTGCAAGTGAGAGGATGAAGCTTTCTCAGCCTGTAAATGAAAGAGCTGCCTCTACACAGAGTCTCTCTGATTCTGAAACTCGTGCCCTGTTTCACCCAGTGTTTCCTGATGGTGTCAATCTGTATTTCACCACTCTCAGCCCAGGCCTGAAAGAAAAGCTGCAACTCAGGAGATCAAGAAACAAGAAAAAGTGCTGCCTGGGAGGCGCATCTGAGGTTGAACGTGAAGCTGCGGGCGCCCCTCATGGCAGAGCTGCCCCCAGCACTTCTGAGACTCTGGAAAGACTTTGAAAGGTCAGTTGTTGGACAACTTCGATCCCAGCAAATGTCCAAGTGAGCTACTTATCCGCTGACCATGTTTCCCACGACTAACCAGAACAAATCTACTGCTGGGGAGAAGTAGAGAGCTTTTAGTGAAATGTAGACGAAGTGTTAGGATCAGAGGGCAGGACGTAACCAATCAAAAAGTTCAGAAAATGTCTACAGCTGTTACAGCACTGTAAACGTAGGTAATTGTGACCTAGTCAGGAGGCCCTTCCCTAAGTCCTCACTCGGCACCCTTCATTTCCTCAGTCTTCCCCACAGGAGAATCGTGGGGCTCAGCACCACCCCTGACCGCATCTACCTCCTGGGCTCATAGATGGGACAGAGACCCATTTTGAAACGGGCCAGTTGGAACAGCCTTGGAGCGCTGCCCTGCCATGGGAGATGCGCTCTCTCACGAGAGCTGGTATCTCTGCCCGTGATCCAAGCAGGAATTTAGGAGGGATTTACCATCTCATCCAGTTCAGGCCTGTGTGCAGGCCCCTGATTCACAGTATCATTAATGGCAAGGAACTGTGGGCTAAAGGAGAATAAAAAAGAAAGTACCAGTGACTTTCATTCAACTCTGTAGACTTGGAGTCTTCAGGGTCAGTCCCATTGCTCAGAGGAATTTGGAGTCGTTTCCCAGGAGAGTGAATTTCATCCCTACCCCTCGGTTGTTAACTGGCAGCCCTTCTCCCCGGGTAATCAGGACCAGCCGCCCAGCCACCCTCACTCCCTGTTGGCCCAGAGACATGAGCATTCAAACTTGCCAGGTGTCAATCTCTGCCTCCAAATTTCAAAAAAAACCAAAAGCCATTCTTTTATCTTTTACGAAAACACTTTTTTCTTAGATTCCTTTCTTTTAAAGTTTAGAAAGAGTGAGGTTTTATTTGATTATTATTATTAGTTTGGAACCCACCAGCCCCAGAGCATGTGGCCAGTTCCCTAACCACTGAGCTACAGGCGCCCCTTTTCTCTTAGATTCTAAAGCCTCTAACTCAGCAAAATCCAAAGTCAGTGGAGAAGGAGATATGGGTCTGCAGACAGAACTACGTCAGGACTTATTCTAAACATTACCATTGGGCTCCTAGACCAACACATTCTGGCTAGGACAGAAAAATCACAGTGGATTATTCACTCTTTATCTGAGTTTATGTGACCTTCTGACAGGCAGCACCCCAAACTATAAGATAATATCTCCTTGGCATCAAACCTGAACTTTTCATTGTCATTTTATTACTATAAGGTCAACAATTTCTGGATGATGACCTATTTGATAAGACTGAGCGATCCCACAAGCATCTGCTCATTGCCATATATTTTTTGCTGTAAAGGAAATTTCTTGACAAAAATCAAAACATTAGGCTCGTGAAAGATGAAAACCAGAAGAGGCGACACTGGCCTTCTCCTCTGTGCTTTGGAGATCTGCAGTGTCAAAGGCGCCGGGGGTGACTGACACAGCAGCTGCACAGAACCATCTCAACACTGGGTTTCCGTTCATCTTTTTCTGTCCGAGTCCATGAGGGAATTCTCATGAGGCAGAGGTGTTTGTTAGGGAGGAGGAGGGGGTGATTAGGCCCGAAACTCTGCTTATGAGAGAGGGATTCTTGCAAACTAATTGCACCTTCAGATACTGCTCCCAAGGATGTCACAGACACCATTTCTGCTTAAGTACCTGGTCTCCACAGTCAGCTTAGTGGCAAAGTCAGAGGTGTGTCACCAAAGGAGAATGTTATTACCCAAAGAAGGCACGATTTGTCCCATATCTGCAGCATCTTGCCACAGGCTCCACAGAGCCTCCCACGATGTCGCAGACACGTTACACTGGACCTGCTGGCGGGTGGCTTAAGTGGCTTAAGAAAGAGTTTCTGGCACTGCAGCCGGGACTAAGTGAACGCTTTCCCCTGCTCTGGGCTCCACTCAAAGCTAATAGCTTTTCCAGTTACCTATCCAAGTGCTTTGACTACCACATTACAATTTCACAATGTTGCCTTTTTTAGTTATGCAGAGAGGGAGAAGAAATGACAGTAATTCCTCAGCCTTAACTTTTTTAATTGGTCCCAATAAGCCCCAGAGCAACAGACCTTTAAAAGTGTTACAGGGTTGCATACCAGGTATTTCCCATGGTAAATAAAAATACATCGTATCAGAAACATGTCCATATTTCTAGAGCTATCCAATTGATCAAATATGACAATGCAACTTTCCATTACATGTTTCTGAATTAACAAAGTGTGTGAACAACACATAAATACACAACACAGGAAACACTCAGGAGCTCGCTGCCCGGCTGGGGAGACGAAGCCTTTAAGTCCTCTCAGAATGACCTTCCCATCCTCCACTGCCCCAGGCATCACCCTCATGGAAACCAGCGCCCTGATTTGGGTGCTTATTGATTCCATCTCTTCATACAAGACACCCTCTGCCGTGTTTGTTAAACATTACATGTAATTTGTGTTTACTACACATATTTTTGTGTGACGCAGGCATTTCCTGAAGAGCCTTCCCCACCCGGTGTGGGCTCTGGTCCCTTTTTCTCCGGTGCCCGCGTTCTCTATCTCACACTGAGTTCGCTTGTCTGAGCTTCCCTTGTTGGAGGGTAGAGCGGACTCCAGTGTGGAACCGTTGCCAACGACAAACCCCCCTTGAGATGTGCT
This sequence comes from Galagoides demidoff, assembly GCA_963574575.1. Lineage (NCBI taxonomy): Eukaryota > Metazoa > Chordata > Mammalia > Primates > Galagidae > Galagoides > Galagoides demidoff. The sequence goes on along the minus strand of CAUYQV010020496.1, from coordinate 2,439 downwards.
TCCGATGGCACACATGACAGTCTCGGGGTAAACTCCCAGCACTGATATCCCATCAGCTCTACTGAATAGCTTTAACACTCATGCTGAATTAATCTCCTCAGCGGTTGTACTAGTTTCTACTCCCATCATCAAATGGGTGTGAAACGTGGATTGTTCTCGGCATTTCCAACGCTTCTGAGAGTTGGAAGAGTCAGTAAGCCATCGTCTTCCACGCCTGAATCAGAAAAAGCTCCAGAAGGCCACAAAGACCTGCACTGCTTATATCTCCAGGCCTAAAATACCACAGACTTACAATCATATTTATAATTTCACTGATGAACATTACTCCTTGCACCATGTAACTTCGTTCTTCTGAATAAAATTTCCTTCCAAATATTTATCTTGCTGTGGATCTTTCAGTTATAATCTACAAATGGTCAGGCAGTGCTAAACAATCCCAGCGTTACTTTTCTGAAATGCTTTTATTTAATCACAATCTTGAACGATACTGTAACAGTGTTCTGAAGTCTAAGCTGCCAGTTCCTTTCTCTCAGTATGTTGAAAACATTGTTTTGTTGTCTTCTTTATTTTTGCTCTTTATACGTCTACTGTCATGCGATTTTTATTTTCTTGTTGCAAAATCTGCATTTCTTTCTGATTGCCTGTAGGAATTTACCTTTCATTTTGGTGTTTCTTTTGTGCCTTGGCTACCTTGTTTCTGTCTGAAGGACTGAGGTTCACTGCTTCTATGCTGGACTTGATCTTTGAGGATTTGGATCTTGCACCAATTCTGTAAAATTTTCAACTTTCACATTTTCAAAAGTGGATGGCCTGTCCATCAATCTTTCTACTTTTCCCTCTGAAAACTCATACTAAATATATCATGGACAATATTATTGTACCCTCTGTGTTTCTTAACATTTATAATTTCTATCCCACCTCTTTGTGGTGCATTCTGAGTAATCACTTGGAATCTGTCTTCTGACTCATCAGCCCATCCACACACACACACAGCATTGAATGCATACGTTGGATTCCTGTTTTCCATGAAAAATGTTTTTATATGTAATTCTACTTTACAAATAAGTAAAATATGTAAGAATTTATGTTCATAAGTAGAATTTATGTTTCTCAAATAATCTTCTATTTTTCATAATTACATGCACACCATTGGAGTAGCCTGTCTAATTCTGTGATGTCGTGACTTTGCACACTGAGTCTGCTGGTTTATCAGGTCTGCCCTGAAGCTTCTCTCTCATCTTCTGGTTTGGGGTGCCTGCTGACTCTCTGTAAGGATGAAATGTTTGCCTGTGCTGGGTCATTTTGGTTTATGAGATTCATTTGAGCAATTCCCACACCCCCTCCCCAAGGACCTAAGAATTGAGCAGTTTTGGAATTGGCCCTGCAGGTGCTGCACAGGCACTGTGACCTGGGACCATTTCACTTGTGTTAACGTCCTGCCTGGCTGTTCCTGGATTGAGTGAGAGGAGTGTCAGCTGCTGTTTCACCTTCAGAGTCCCCGGGCAGATTTGTTTCTCAGATGTTCCTTTCACTAAGGGTGTGTTCTTTGTGGAGTCCCTGCTCTCAGGGTCCCTACATCCTGAGGCACCTGGTCCCAAAGCCTCATGTCTGTCCTGCATGGTCATTCGACCTCAGACCCTTAGGATTTGGGACGGGCCCTGCCCAGCCCCAACCCCAGGCCAGAAGCAGAGCTGAGTCTTCTGTTTCCCCAACTCTCAGCTCTTTCTCTGCTTTTGTCACGTAGGTGGTTTTCTTTATTGAAGTTTAGCTCTGGATATTTTAGAAAATATCTGATAAATTGTAACCAGTACATCCAGGTGGCAGAGGGTGGTCATGTGCATTCCCAGAACAGAGATGGACACTCACTGCGACACCCAGACCTTGACCTTCCACGACTCCAGGTCTAAGTCAACACCTTCACACTGAGGAGAGAGTTCCCAGGCAGCCTCATCAACACCACAAAGGACAAGCCGGTGTTGAATCATCATTCCCTGTTTTAGTTTACCTAAAGAAAGAAGCCACCTCCCTCCTCTCCTATTTTTATAATTAGCCTCTCAAAAATATTTATGAAGAACACAGCTATGTTCAAAACCACACATTGTGTTTGTAGAGGAGACAACAAAACTAGCAGTGAGAGAAAGTTGTCCAGATGCTGCCGACCTGGCAACTTAGAGAAGGAGGAAAAAACACGAGGATGAGGTTTAGAGGAAGGTCTGTAAAGGAGGCAAGATTAGAGTGGCTATTTGGGGATAGAACCTCAAAAACGAATGAACACATGTTTCAAAAGCCTCAGCCTTCTCTCAGCATAGCCCTATCCCCAGTCCAGTCAATTGGGAAACACACACACACAATGGAAAGAACCCTGAAAATTTGAGATTGTATTGGTTCACTCTTGAGAGTGTATCTGGGTATTTTAATTTGGGGAGATGCTGACTGGGC
>CAUYQV010020491.1:0-36644 GCA_963574575.1 Galagoides demidoff | reverse complement strand
TGCCAGGTCATGGAAGAAGCCTAAGTGCCCATCAATCCATGAATGGATCAACAAACTGTGGTATATGTACACCATGGAATACTACGCAGCCATTAAGAAGGATGGAGACTTTACGTCCTTCATGTTCACATGGATGGAGCTTGAGAATGTTCTTCTGAGCAATGTATCACAAGAATGCAGGAAAAAGTATCCAATGTACACACCCCTATTATGAAACTAATTTATACCTTTTATATGAAAGCTATAACCAAATAGCCTAAGAATGTGGGGAGGGGGAGGGAGAAGGGAGGGGGGAGGAAGAAGGGAGTGGGGGACTGGGTAGAGGGAGGGGGATTGGAGGGACCATTTTTGAGGTTTATCTTACAGGGGTACAAATGAAACTCTCTAAGAGTAGAATCAGAACGTTTTAAAACAATAACTGAGAAAATGACATGAAGGCTGTGTTGAGCAGTTTGATGGAAGTATTTCGGATTGCATGTGAAAACCCCACACTGTACCACAGAAGTGCATTAATGTATATAGTTACCATTCAATAAAAAAGAGGGGGGGGGCTTTTCTAGCCCACACTTAAAAAAAAAAAACTCTTAGACAATGAGATCTGATGAGCTTCTGGGTTGAGGAAAGAATCTGAGTTTAGGGAATGTGGCCCACCCAGAAGACATGAAACCTCCTGTGGCCCCACACCTGGCCCTATGTACCATGTTTCCCAGAAAACAAGACCTACCCAAAAAATAAGCCCTAGCAGTATTTCTATGCATTTGTTAAATATAAGCCCTACCCCAATAATAAGACCTAGATGCATTTTGGCATGGAGAGGAAGACATCCCCTGAAAATAAGCCCTAGTGTGTCTTCTTGAGAAAAAAATAAATATAAGACAGTGTCTTATTTTCAGGGAAACACAGTATCTCTTCACTTGTTTATTCATCTGAATCCTTTATAATACACTGATAACAGTGAATTATGTCCCTGAGTTCTATGAGCCATTATAGCATATAAGCAAACCTGGGGAGGGGCCGTGAGAATCTATCATTTGAAGTGAGTTGCAGTGTTCTTGTCACCAGGGACCAGATCCATGGAAGAAAATTTTTTGACAAATGGGGATGAGGGTGGAGGGGGGTGGGGTAGGCAGAGCTCAGGAGGGGATACCAGTGGTGGGGAACAGTGGACTGTGGTAAACACAGATGAAGCTGCTTCTGCTGCTCACCTCTTGCAGTGTGGCCCCATTCCCAGGTTTCAGGGAAGATAATTTTCCCATGGAATAGGTCAGGGGAGGAGGGATAGAGTAGGTTGGGTTCTTCAGCTCAGCTCCTAATAGTCCATGGACCAGAAGTTGGGGATTGCAAGTGAGTTCAACAGACATTTAGGTGACTTGTAGACCCACTAATGTAACTGGCATCTGGAGGGGAAAGGACTGAGCCAGTGAATTTTGGCATCTGTGCAAATTCTGGGTTATTAGTGTCAGAATTGAATTAAATTATGGGATACCCAGCTGGTATCTGGAGATTTGGAAACTTGGTCGTTAGGTAGAAAAACCCCACAGGTTTATCAGATGTGTTGTGTGTAGAGAAACAGTTTTCTTTTAGGTAGTATAATCTTCATTTCTCCAGTTTATGGTTTCTTGAGTTCATCTACATTTTGAAAAAGATGTTTATGAACCCACTAAGACTTTGAATTTTGAGTAGTTATATTCTTTTCCCTTTATTTCTACAAGTAGTCCTCCAATTTTTATTAAGATCTGAAGTCGCCTACCATTACTTGAACTTGACATGTAAATTATTCATAGATTATAGACAAGTTATAAACAGTATTATCATCATGGCAGGGAGGGGAGAGAAATTCCTGGCATTCATGTGGCCTTGGCTATTCTGCTATGCCATTCTAGGAAGAATTCAGCAAGGAAAATTTTCACTTTGGATTTCATTGCACCAAGAGATATCTTTATTTCCTATGAAAGCTATGGTGGAAAGAATTCACTCAGTACAGAGCCGGTGGCATGTGTTTATAAATGCGAATAGTAGTAATAGAGTTCCCTTTTGAATGTTCTGAAATAGGCTATTTAGCTATGGTCTATACAACACTGAAAGTGTCACATAGACACACACACTTCATAGAAGCCACCACTACTTCTCTAGCTCACCATGGATTCTATGGACCCCTGACCTATAGCTGTGTCTACTACTTTAGGCATCCAGGCAAGGATGTACCAAAGAGTTTATGGCAGTGGTTCTCAACCTTTGTAATGCCACAACCCTTTAATATAGTTCCTGTGGGTCACGACCCACAGTTGAGAACCATTGGTTTATGGTTTCTAAAAAGGTTTTTACTTTCATTGACAAGGTTAGTATTAGAACATTCTCACGCCATTAGAACCCTTATTAGTGCCATGTCTTACAATGACACTCAGAGGACATCTAGGAAAAGCAACTGACATTAGATTTTCTTGGAGAGCTGAGGGTAGGTGTGTTGATGGTAAGAAGCGATCAGTTTGTGACAGGTATGGGAGGGAGACTGTGTCTCCTCTGAGGATCAGCTAGCCTGCATCGTCAACCCCAGATCTACAATGGCTCACAGGCTCAACGGCTACCCGCCTGTGTGGGATGCCCTGCAGGCCACATGTGCGCGCACAGGCAGTGTGTCTTTCCCACTCCTTTTCCAGGGAGGCACCCCCTTTACACAGACAGCCTACAGTCAAGATTGGGGCCACCCAGAGTGGAAACAATTGGGCCTTTCATCTGAGAAGAAACTCCATTTCAATCTACTCTGTGCAAATTAGATGGATCCCAAAGTGCTTTTTCATTAGGTTTTGTATGTTTTGACCGGTTTGTGTATACATCTTTCCTAAATGGCTTAGAGAGAGTTGTTTTTTTTTTTAATTTAACGAGAGAGTACTAAAATTGAACTTTAAAAATAAAGATGAAAGAAAATAAGAAAAACAAATAAAAGCACCACCTTCATTGGAACTAGCCCACTGGAATGTGCTTCAGAACAAATAAGGTGTCCCAGGCGCAGGTCCACTCTGCACTGTCAAATCGCAGGAGGGGGTCCCACAGGTATCCTGTGGATTTTGATTATATTCACATAGAAAAAGGCCAGTGATGACTCTGGAATGTGACACAGGACACCTCTAAACACCCTTTAATAATGTCCATGCCAGAGATTTGGGTTCTGATGCTGTCATGACAATGCGAATTGCATGTTGCCTCATGTTATTCTTCTTGCCTTGTTCATGACAGCTTTGTCTGGAGTAAGACAGGAGGTGTTTGCTCTGAGTCTCAGTTTCCCCAGCTGCACCTAAGTGGATGGCAGCTGTGAGTAGCCAATATGACTTTATATCTCTGATGAGACTGAGTTCACAAAAGCACCTAACAAGATCTGGGCTGACTATTGATCTGTCCTGAGGGTGCTGTTTGGCTACATGCCCAGTACCAGGGCCTCACCCCTCCCCCAGGCTGGCTGGCATGGGAGTCATCCTGTACCCTGAGAATAAAGGGTTAACCAGAGTGCACATGTCAAAGGGTTTTCAAAAATGCAGCCCTGTCGGGGCCTCAAAGCCTCCAGTTACTAGAGGCCTTATCTGCCCAGCAATCGCCAGGTTCCAGAGGCCCTGCTTTCTTCCCTTCATCTTACTGCAGCTCTTGAGATTGAAGAGAACTGCTGGCCACAGTTCTAAAAACTGCAGATAAAGTCTTTGATTTGTTAATTAAATTTTTACTATCTGCATTTGATATCTCAGTGACATTGTATCCTCTGCAGGAACAACCAGAAAGTCCCTCACTTCAAAGGGGCGCCCACTTGGTGACCTGTAATTATGGAATTTACTGCCGGGTTGAAGCACAGTCTGGGGTGCACCTGCCGCCTTAGTGCCTCCGTGCTGCTCCCCAGTGGCACCCCCTTGTCCCAGCGGCTTCTAAACAGCCCTGGCTCCCTGCAAGCACCTCCTGGGCCATCCTGTCCCTGTGCCTGTCCCCTGTACCTGCTCACCTTCCCCCTACCACCTGCTCTGCTGTGCGTCCCCCTGGCAACCTGAAAGAATTGGCCACTTTGTCCTCCCTCCCCATAGATGTCTCAGTGAAAAATGGCTCCTTTAATAAGAAATTTGAAAGGTCAGAGCCATGCTGGGTGAGGTTGCCTGCTGGCTCCAGGCAGGGTCTCAGGCAGCCTGAGATGTATGCTATACACACATCTACCTTTATTTAAAATGATTAAGATGTCATCTCTGAGTGTGATTAAAGGTGAGTTTTATTTCCATTTTTTGTGCTTAGCTCAAAGTTTTAGGTTATCTAAATTTAGCACATGTAGAATTTATAACAAGTTACTACAGCAATTAATGGAGCTTGTCACCCACCCTGGGCTGGTGTGCAATGCTGGCGGCTTGGACTAGACTAGACTAGACCAGATTGAGTCGATGGAAGGGAAGGAATAAAGTCCAGTCAGAGTAACAAGGAAGGCTGAAAAGAGGAATGCAGAGGAGATATGTGGCCAGTTTGGGAAACAACTACAGGGCCCAGAGCAAGGGCGCTGCTTGATCAGAGGAAATTTAGAGATTTCCCCTTCATGTCACCCACTAAGCTGGGGGATTGTATGGGTTCTCCTGAAGGCAGCCAGCTGTGGTATATACTTGGGCCCCAGGGACTATGCAACTATGGAAGAGGTAAGGAGGCCTCACCAGGAGAGAGGCAGCTCCTGAGAACAGGCCGTGTCTAACGAGGGTGAATCTAGGCACACCAGCATACTTGGGGTCAAGGTAGGCAGACACAGGCAGGCTGTGGATCAGTCAAAGTGAAAATGGCCAATCCAGAAGCAGCACAGCAGATGTGGGTGCCTCTCACCCAACAGAACTGGGGGTATAGAACAACACCAACCCCCCATGCCTGGAGGTTTCCATTCTTGCTGCTAGAATGTTCCCTTTCTCAGCATAAATATGATGTAAGATGCACTTGACAATAAAGCTATTCATTACTGTCATGGTTTTCTCTTTTAGGGTGACCATTGTTTTAGGAAAAAACAAAGGAACTGTGATACTGACAGGATGGGTGCAAGTCATCAGAAAATCTTTGAGAAGATGCCATCATGTTTAATTCATCAATTGGCTTTAAAACATATTTTCCTCCTCTGGCAGTTAAAGATAAAGAATTTTGTAAGGGCTTTTAAAAAACAGCAGAATCATGGGCCATAATTTATTTTTACATCTCACTGGGTCTGCAAGACGGGCTCTTCTGGATTGACCCGTTCTAATATGTGTGCCTTGCTAATTTATCTGCACTTGCTTAATGAATATGAGGGCTACAGATCAAGAACCAGCTCTGTGGTATTCTCCAACTGCATCCGGCTACACACCTGCTCAAACCAAGTATTTAGGCTATAAACCCTGAGGGAGCTGTCCAAAATCCCTGTTAATTTATTAATGCAATTAATTAATCAACAAATAGTTATTAACTACATAGTTACTATTTACTGGGCACTTGCTCTATGCCAAGTACTGTGCTAAAGTAGTGTTAAATCCTTACGGTATAGGATTTAATCCAGGTCCATTTTACTCCAAAGCCTCTGCTTTGATTCAGTCCCCTACTGCTACCATACTAGAGGGAAATCCCATGATGGGGAGTGGAAACCACACAACCAAGGCCGCAGCTGCTTACTCTGAGTTTATGGTGTCTTTCAGTAATAAGCCATACACATAAACTGGTAACTACTGGTTCAGGACAGCAGGTCAGTTCCCACTGAGCCGTGGGGAGTCAGTGCTGTAGCATTCAAGGTGGTGAGATCCTGTCCTGGAATTACCAGGAAAGTTTCCAAGGGTAGCTGGGTACAACAGCTCACACCTGTAATCCTAGCATTTGGGAGGTCAAGGTGGGGAGATAGCTTGAGGCCAAGAGTTCAGGAACAGCCTGAGCAGCATAGAGAGACTCCATCTCTATAAAAAAAATAAATAAATAAGAAAAAATAGCCATATGTGGTGGCATATGTCTGTAGTCCAAGTTACTTGGGAAGCTGAGGCAGAAGGATCACTTCAGCCAAAGAGTTTGAGAGCTACACTGCGCTGTAGCCTGGGCTACAGAGCAAGATCCTGTCTTGGAATGGAAGGGAAGGGAAGTTTCCAAGGAGAGAGACTCTGAACAGGCTTTCCAGTAACAGCATTGGAGGAGACTTGAGCAACTGAGGTTAACGTTTTCCTAAGTTCTCAATAGGTTTGAAGGTCAGACCAGCCAGTCCCCAAACACCTTTATGTGTTCCTGCAAAATCTAAGGAGAAAAAATTGATTTTTGTGGGTAGAGGAGTTGATGAGTTTAAGTGTTAAAGAGCCCATGATGAAACCAGTAGCACCAACATCACTGGCAGCAGCTTCCATTTATTGTTTACTTTGTGCCAGACACTGTGATAAGTCTTTTGCAATTTTTGTCCCATTAGATTTTATACCCCCATTTAACAGATGAGAAAACTGAGACCTATGGAGCTAAATACATTACTCATGTTCACACAGCCACCAAATGGCAGAACTAAAGTAGACCCAGGTCTCTCTGATGCTGGAATGTGCATGTAAGAACTTGGCTACTCTGCCTCTAGCAATAATGTATTGGAAATGTGGATAATGATAGAAACTGACTCCAATACAATTCTTAGAAAGCACTATGGACGCAAAGAAGTATCTTGCACTGGGCAAAGAAACTCATAAGGCTGGAAAGGAAGTGAAATGAGAGATGGCATCACCCAAAGGTGAAGAGCCAGCATCTCCCTTCTTCTGTCCAAGAGAAGTGCACCTATAAAATCTGCCAAGGGCATGGCTAAGGGTGTGTGTGGCCTGGGAGGCTGGGAGGGGACACACAGCAGGGACTGCATAACTGTCCAGAACAAATTCAGACCCACAACCTGAGAAAAATGAGCACCCACAGAGGGCGGTGTGGCAGGCCCAGGGAATTCAGGGCTCCAAACACGAACTTGATATTCCTTAGTTGTCATTGCCTGTGTGTGAGAGACAGCCTGTCTGTTGTTACAGTCCCACGGTCTAGCACATCCAGGAGAAAGCGGGTGTGAGAGCCCTAGAGAATGTTATTTTGGTCTACAACTGCCTTTCAGTTTGTCCAACACTGCACGGAGAACCTGGTACCTGCCAGCCAGGCAGTCACTCCACAGAGCAGATTTCTCATGCTGAGTTGTCATTTCATGAAAGGATCAGGCCATGCAGCCTGGAGCTACCAGGAGTCCTTGTCCCTCCAGTTCTTTCTCCTGCTGCCTCCACATCCAGTTTTCATCCAGGGTGAGGGTCTTCCCTCTCCATGCTCAACCCTATCAACCCAGCCTGAAAACTGAAGCAAAAAAAACATAGCCTCAGCAAAGAGCCTGGGATTGAGAGTCAGGGTCCCGGAGTTTTAACACAAATCTCATATATATAAACCTGCTTGAAGGAGACCTGGGAACACCAAAATGATGAGAATCTGCAGGTCCAGAAGAAGAGAGAAACCAACCAAGGGGAGCCCTGGATCGGGACCACTGCTCCCCCTGGGACAGATGTACATTCCAAAGATAAGGGTGGTAGCCTAGAAGTTGATCAGAGCTTCTGGCAAAATCACAGTGCTGGAAGGACAAGATCTATAGTGTGGGTCTCAGCAAAGAGAAGAGGCTTCAATGAGCACCCTGAAAGCTCCCTAGAAATGAGCATGAGCCAGAAAGTGACCCCCTCACCAGATCTGACCAAAAGTCTCCCAGAAGAATAAGTAAATCCTTCAAGCAGAAAGAAATAATCCCACAGGGAACCCAGATGCAGAAAAAACAAAGACTGATGAGTATGTGGAAAAATGGAAATGACAACTGTGGTGGCTGTGTCCTCTAGGCCTCTGAGTACATGAAAAATGAAAACACAGGTAACAGTAGCATAAGAGGAAGGAGGTGGGTGAATGGAGTTAAAGTGTTCTAAGATCCCTTCGTTCAGAAGATCCCTTCATTCATAATTTTATAAATTATTATAAAAAATAATTTATATGGCTTGGTGCCTGTGGCTTAAGCAGCTAAAGCACCAGCCACATAAACCTGAGCTGGCAGGTTCGAATTCAGCCCAGGTCTGCCAAACAACAATAACAGCTGCAACCAAAAAATAGCCAGGCATTGTGGCAGGTCCCTGTAGTCCCTGCTACTTGGGAGGCGGAGGCAGGAGACTTGCTTGAGCCCAGGAGTTGGAGGTTGCTGTGAGCTGTGATGCCACAGCACTCTACTCAGGGTGACAGCTTGAGTAAAAATAAATAAATAATAATAATAATTTATATTAGAAATTAGTGAGTTGAGAGAGGATATTATAGTTTCTGTGAGAACCAGTAAAAGAACAGGAAGACAATGCATAACTAACTAATAAGGGGGTGATGAGGAAGAAAGATCAGCCTACAAAAAGAGCACAGAAGGAAAAAGGAGCAGACAGACAGGATGGTTAGGAAAAAAATAATGAAATAGCAAAGTTTAGTAATTACACTAAGTGTAAATGCACATTTCATTTAAAAGACAAAGATTGTCACACTGCAATAGAAAAAATAACTCTTGCTTATAAGAGCCACACCATAAATTAAAAGTGCAGAAAAGTTGAAAGGGTGGGAAAAGACACAGCATCAAAATAACCAACAAAAAGATCTATACTAATGTATAGTATCACATACCGTAAGGCAAAAAACATTCATAGAAATAAAGAACATTTCATAAAGAGTTTCTTTACTTCTTTTTCCTTTTGTTTTCTCCTTTCTCCTTTTTCTTTTCTTTTTCTTTTTCTTTTTGAATCAGGGTCTTACTCTGTTACCCAGGCTGGAAAGTGGAGGCATCATCATAGCTCACAGCAACCTCAGACTCCTGCGCCCCAGGTTCCTCCTACCTTGGCCTCCCAGAGTGCTAGGATTCCTGGAGCAAGCACCGAGCCCACCAGGGATTGAACTTTCTTTCCTGGGCCGTAGACATTCAGAAATCCCACCCTCCTGGAAACTTCCCTGACTCCTACTTTCAGTCTGGACTGAAAAAGAGCCAGTGTCTCTGTGACCAGCACCCAGGCTGAGGCAGGAGCTTGGGGCAGCAAGTGTGTCCCAAGCTGAGGCAAGTGCAGTAGACAGTGACAAACGTCCCAGGACTATTTGAGTAGCCCTACTGTGTTTGTGCTGCAAAATCATATTCTCTAATAAATGAAGCATTAATTTGATAGAATTGCAACAAGCATGGATTAGAAAAAATAACACTAACAATTGCAACTGTTGGCACCGCAGAGTTGACTGGTGTCCTTATACCACTTCCCAGCATTTGTTTCCTAAAGGAACAACTGAGCAGTGGCTCAGATCCCTGCAATGGGAACTTCATCCTGAAGTTGTTCGGGGTCTCAGGCTAGTGAGGCCTGGTAGGGTGTCAAGGTCAGGAGGAATACCTAGTGCCCTAAAACTGGCTGTTTGCCGAACTGGGGAGGTTCTGGGGCCAAGTGTGTGTCCTGCCTTCCTCCCTAGCATCTGCAGAGCCCACCTCTTGGGCCTGCTCTTGGGCCTGTAGTGAAATGTGCTGCTCCAAGAAGCCCAAGGCCAGCAAACCAGTGGCACCAGCTGTGGCAGAGGAAATGCAGGGCCTCAGTCGAACAAACCAAAGCCCTGGCTTTAGAGGTAGGGGCTGGTTAGAGTAGGGTGGCCCTCCATAACCACCCAGGGGAAAAGTTTCAAAGGGGGCAGAGAGAAGGGAGAGGTTAGCCAGGCATGGGAGGCCATACCCTGGCTGGTGAAAGTAGCAGAGTGAGGTTCAAAGAGCTGAGGGTCTGTTGCTAAGTCATGTATGTCGTGAGGCTGCATCCTCCCTGCTATGATCTTGACACACAGGGAGCCCATGCCAACAATGTCTGAGAAGAAGAGAGTCTGGGTTTTGGCTTGAGTCTGGGTTTGGCCAGGGAGGAGATAAACAGCCCCTCAGTTCAGGGTAGAGGACACAGGATGACAGAGGATCAGCAGCTGGTGAGCAAGAGGGGCTGAGGGCCACTGCCGGTAGGGTGAGGGTGGTGGACACCTATACTGGGAAGCAGGTGGCCAAGGCTCTCTGAACCTGCCAGGCTGCAATCACTAAGCAAAGGAAGGAAGTGGTCACTGCACAGGGTGTGGCAGGGATTTATAAGAAAGCATATAAAAAGTGCTGGCACAGTAGCTATTACTCAGACAAGAAAAGGGAGGGATTATGTATCCTCTTATCCCTTGAAAAAGCCTCCTTTCATTTCCCTCTTTTCTCATTAAGTCCCAGATGGCTGAGGAACTGTCTTTCCCAGTGTGCGCAGGAACAAGGCCCCCAGCCCAGATCTCAGTGCCTGTCTTGTTGCAATCTTTGTATTGTGCATCCATCCAGACCCCACCAGATTCCACCCTTAGCCTAAAGCCTCTGCCATGTGAGGAGAGTTATGACTATTAGGTTTGCTGCCAGAACTGAAACGTTACAGGAGTTGGCACAGAGTTTTGTCATATAGGACAATGCCTAATTAAGATGAGTAATCAGGTAACTGGCAAGAAAGGTGTTTTCCTTTTCAATGAGGCATCCTCAAGCCTTTGAGAATTTGATGTCTTTTATTTGGTCACTGCTTTCTATTTAAACATTACTCAACAAAGTGTCCACAGAATTTAAAATATCCTAAGGTAGAGGCCAACCCTCCCTTTAGCCCTGGTCAATCTGGTCTTACACTTTTCAGGAATGTGACATGGAAACAAGTTCTGTTCCCTAGACCAATACTTTACTAGGTTGTAATCTGCAGATGAAAGAGGTTGGCTAGTTTGTACCTCTGCCTGCCAGGAAATCTGTGAAAACTATTTTCATCTTTGTTAAGAGGTAAACTATTTATGTCTTTAATAAGCATAGTGACTGAGACATAAACGTGCCTATAAATAGCTACAACAAAAATATGTGTGCGCACACCCCTTAAATAAAAGAAAGTGGAGGCCATGAAAGCTACTCTCAGAACCCTCCCTGCCTCAGGGGTAAACGATAGTTGGGACCATCAAGATAGCCGGGGACCCAGGAGTCTGAGGTTGCTGTGCACTATGCTGATGCCTCCCTACTCCAGCCTGGGTAACAGAGCAAGAGTCTGAAACTCTGCCTGTTGCCCAGACCACCAGGCCTCTCTTCCAGCATCCCTGTGTTAGCTGTGCTGAGTCAGACAAGACAGTAGTAGCATCTCACATAAGCTGCAGCTGTCAGTTTCCTCCTGTGTGGGGGTCCCAGGCTGGGGAGCAGGGGTCATCACCAGGCCTGGCACCCAGCACGGAGCCGACAGTGTGGCAGACCAAGACTGCACATAGCCATCTGATGCCGGGCAGCCCCGGGGCCTTTCTGAGCCCCCCATATCAATTAAAGTAATGATCAGACACCCACCCAAACGTGACTGTTCAGCTGACTGGTTAGGATAAAGCGGTCATCTGATCATAACCACTAAAGAGTGCAATTTAGGGAGCTTGGATTACAGGCACTATGAAATCTGAGCAGACCTTGAGGGACCCAGCACACTTTCACCAGCCAATCTCCCTCCTTGACTGCCCAGTTAACAGCAATGTGAAGGAAAACGTGTGCTGGCACCTGCAGCAGTTATGGGACCCAAATACTACGCGCTCAGCTTGGCACACACAGCTGGGCTCACACAGAAAGCTCCTGAGACACAGGGAAATAGCAAATAAAATACAGTTTCCTAAAGAACACATAGATATCTATGATTCTTTGCGAGATAGCAATGTTGTAAAGCACTTCTGCAAATATTTTTGGCATTCAGTGTCTGCTCCATATGTGTGAACACATCGTCTCTCTGCGAGAGGTTTGGGTAAACCCAATAAAGCCCTGATTTATAGGTGGAGCAGCCTTTGAACTGGCCTCCATCCCCACCCAGGAATAAAGCCTGTGACTTTTCATGTTTAATTGAGTGGAGTACAGAGGGTAATCTAAAATAGACCCCAAACCACACACATACTCATTTCCTGAAAATATACCAACATGGGCTCTTTCACAAGTGGATCCTGACTCTACACACATATGGTAACAGTGTATGTTTACACATGGACCTAGGGAATTTTATGTGCAAGTATTTGATTGAATATGTTTAGGAGAAGTTTTCAACATATGAAATATTATGGAAATATTCTTAAATGATACATAAATCCTAAACCAAAAGTTGATTAAGAATTTAACCAGCTTGTATTTTGGGAGGCTTTTAAAAATTTATTTTCCTTTATTTTAATTGATATAATAATTCTATATAATTTATGGAGTCCAATGTGATATCATGATACATACACAAAAATGCACACACACACAGAGTATGCCAAAAAATAAATGTATACACAATTTAAGCAAGGGAAAACTGTTTAAATGGTAATGTGCTCAAGTCATGTTTGACTTTTGCAGTTATAAGAGATACGAGATGCAATATACAAGATAACAATTATTACTGGTATGCCTTGAACATTACAATCATAATACAGTTTTTTCATTTCTTAAATCATGTATATATATTTTTGACACCCTTGGTATATAGTGGAATGATTAAATCAGGCTATTAACATACCTATCACCTCACATACTTATTATATCTTCATGGTGAGACCACTGAAAATCTAACATTTTAGCAATTTTGAAACATATAGAATACATTATTATTGACTATAGTCACCATGCTATGCAATGGATCATTAACATTTACCCCTTCCATCTAATTGAAACTTTTCTCTCTTGAACCAAATCACTACTTTCCTCATCCGCCCTCCACTCCCCCGGTCCCAGCAGTTTTCTCCAGTGAATGTGACATGAGCTGTAGGCATGTTATATATGGCCTTTTTTGTGCGGAGGAGCATTCCTTCTGAACCTAATTTGTTGAAAGGTTTTATCCTGAAAGAATATTAAATTTTGTCAAGTGTTTTTTCTGCACCTGTTAAGGCTCAAATAAAATCAGAAATAATAGAAGAGACATTCCACCCGATACCAAAGAAATACAAAAGAGACTTCTATGAAGTCTCCTTCATAGAGTTCTATTATATGCCAACAAATCGGGTAGCCTGGAAGAAATGAATAAATTCCTAGAAACATAAAACTTACTAAGGCTGAATCAGAAAGAAATAGAAAATCTGAACAAATAATGATTAAGAGGTAGAATCAATGATAAAAAGTCTTCCATCAGAGAAATGACTGAGTTCTATACCATTGACAGTCCCTCCAAAGAAAATGGAATACCTGGGAATATATCTAACAAATGATGTGAAGATCTCTATAAAGGGAACTGTGAAACCCTGAGAAAAGAAATATCACAAGACATTAACCAAATGGAAGAACCTACCATGCTCATGTCTGGGTAAAATCAACATCATTAAAATGTCCATATTACCCAAAACAATCTACAGATTTAATGCAATCCCCATCAAAGCACCAATGTCATACTTTGAAGAATTTGAAAAAATAGTACTTAGTTTCATACAGAGTCAGAAAAAACAAACAAACAAAAAAAAAACGAATAGCCAATACAATTCTTAGAAATAAAAACAAATCTGGAGGCATCATGTTACCAGACTTCAGGTTATACTACAAATCTGTAGTACTCAAAAGAGCATGGTACTGTCACAAAAATAGAGACATAGATGTATGGAATAGAACGAGAACCTAGCTACATATTGCCATTTGATTTTTGATAAACCTAACAAAAGTATGTACTGGGGGAAAGAATCCCTATTTGATCAATGGTGCTGGAAGAACTGGTTAGCCACATGTAGAAGTCTGAAACTGACCCCACACCTCTCGCCATTGGCAAACATTGATTCTTAGTGGATAAAAGATTTAAATTTAAGACATGAAACAATAAAAATTCTAGAAGAGAGTGTGGGGAAAATGCTTGAAAATATTGGCCTGGGAAAAGATTTTATGAGGAAGACTTCCCCTCCACCCCCGGCTCCCAGCAATTATTTATTTATTTTAAATAAATAAATGGGAAGTGATCAAGCTAAAATGCTTTTCCACAGCTAAGCGTACTACAGCCAAAGCAAACAGACATTCTCCCTGGAATGGGAGAAGGTTTTTTCATCTTCTGAATCTGACAAAGGCCTGGTATCTAAAATCTACAGAGAACTCAAATTAATCAACAAGAAAAGAGCAAACAATCCCATTTATAAGTGGGCAAGAGACTTTAACAGTAACTTCTCTGAAGAACACAGATGAATGGACAACAAACACATGAAAAAATGCTCATCATCCCTGATCATCAGAGAAATGCAAATCAAAACCACTCTGAGATATCATCTAACTCCAGTAAGATTAGCCCACATCACAAAGTCCCAAATCTACAGATGATAGTGTGGATGTGGAGAAAAGGGAACACTTCTACACTGCTGGTGGGATTGCAAACTAAGCCTTTTTGAAGAGGAGTATGGAGAATATTCAAAGAATTAAATGTTGACCTTCCATTTGATCCCACAATTCCATTACTAGGTATCTACCCAGCTACATATTGCCATTTGATTGGCAGAAGAACAAAAATCATTTTACCACAAAGACATTTGCACCAGAATGCTTATTGCAGCTCAGTTCATAATTGCCGAGTCATGGTAGCAACCTAATGCCCATCAATCCATGAATGGATCAACAAACTGTGGCGTATATATATCATAAGTAAGGATGGAGACTTTGCATCTTTTATGTTTACTTGCATGGAGTTGAAACACATTCTTCTTAGTAAAGTATCTCAAGAATGGAAAAAAAAAAATCCAGTGTACTCAATACTAATATGAAACAAATATATAAATAATTACATGCCCACACAAACAATAAAACATAAATATAGTCTAGCAAGGGGAGGGGAGAGTAGGGAGGAGGAGAGGAGAGGGCAATTGGTGGGATCTCATCTAATATGCACAGTGTGAGGGCACTCAACAGGCCCCCTGGGTAAAGGCCTCTATTAACTCGAACTTTACCTTGGAAGTGAGAACAATGTGAGGTAAAAATTTTTACCCTCATATTAATTTGAAATAAAAAAGAAGAACTAATACCAGTCTTCCCCAAACTCTTCCAAAGGCTTGAAAAGAAGGGAATACTTCCAAACTTCCTCATAAAGAGGCCAGTATTATCCTGATACCAAAGCCAGACAAAGACATTACAAGAAAATTATAGGCCAATATCACTGATGAATATACATGTAAAAAATCTTCAACCAAATACTAGCAAGCCAAATTCAACAACACATTAAAAGGATCATTTACCATAATCAAGTAGGATTTGTCCCTGGGATGCAAGGATGGTTCACCAAAACCCAAATTAATAAATATGATTCATCATATTAACAGAATGAAGAACCAAAAAAATACGATTATCTCAATAAATGCAGAAAAAGCATTTAAAAAA
The DNA here is from genome assembly GCA_963574575.1 of Galagoides demidoff. Taxonomy (NCBI): domain Eukaryota; kingdom Metazoa; phylum Chordata; class Mammalia; order Primates; family Galagidae; genus Galagoides; species Galagoides demidoff. The sequence continues at coordinate 21,295 of CAUYQV010020491.1, read as the reverse complement.
ATTCAAAATCCTTTCCCTATAAAATCTCTCAACAAATTAGGCACAGAAAGAAAGTTTCTCATCTTGCATTTTAAGCAGTAAATAATACATAAGAGATATGTATTATTATCCTTACAGATATTTCAGGAATCTTCCTAATGTATCCAAAAAGTCACCAGAGGAGGGATTTTGGCTCTGCCTATATGCACAGTGAGATTAACTATAAACTCAGGGACAGGTGGGGCCTGAGGAGAGCAGAGATGTACTCTCCTCCAACTTCACAGAGAAAAGGACTGTGTGATTGCCAGAAATGAATAAAATGTTTAAAAGTAGGAAAAGATAGCTACCACAAATAGTAAAACGTAAGTCTCAATTCCATTGTTCTACAAAAAGGAAAAAGAGACTCTTGCTACAACTAACAGAAGCTATGGGTAAATCTTCTCGTGCAAGTCACCTGTCAGTGTCACACCTGCCAGAGACCCACACACAGGTCCTCACTTGCTTATTTTAACTCAACAAACAAACATCTTACTTATTTTAGTAGTGTGATTCTTCCATCTTGGTCAACTGTAGTTTCTTTACTGATGAATTATATTATGAGAAACTTTGTCTGAATTTGTTCTTGGCAATCTTTGGTGGCAATGCCAGCTGTGTAACACCCGCTACTTTCCCCTAGTGCCTCCCCCAAGCTGTGTTTGAGTTTCTGAGAAAGGCTAGACACAGGGCACCTGTGAACCCTGGTTATAAGAAACATGTTGTGCCCCTCAATCCAAAATTGGTTCAGAACCATGGACAATGGGACCCATGTGAGGATGGCAAGCCACACCAGTGTTAATATTTAACTTGTATTTATTAATATATTTAACATAAATTAAAATATACACTGTTCAACTTACATTATTCCTCTGTCTTAATGTTTGAGTGTTCAGCAACTCAAAGCAATGGTTATTTGGTTTTTGTTTGTTGACATGACTGAATCCAAACTTTATAATTTACAACTTTAGTTAAAACTTACAATTATTTTTCTTTAACAAAGGAACATCAGAATTTTTCTTAAGCTTACGTACAAATTTGAGTCATAGAGAAATTTTCCTACAATAGATAGATGAAAAAAAAGAGAAAAGATCAAGAAAAGGAGGAATTTTGTATACATATAGAAAAGAATTTTCTAACATAAAAAGCATTGATATATGGGAGATGAAAGATTAGAAAAAGTAGGTAGCTGGTGTGGGTACATTTCCAAAGGAAAGAGAAAAAGTGTTGATCAAAACCTTGGTCAGTGAGAGCCTCACATTAGCCACCAAACAGTTCACCTGCCCCAGGGAACTTGGGTAAAAATAACAATGATCAATAATGCAAATGCTTACTCAGCACTCCTGATGTGTCAGGCACTCTAGAGAAAACTTCTCATGCATACATCACATCATGTAGAGGAAAATTGTGGGTGGTTTTGAAATGAGCCAAAGAGATTATTTGCCATCTTTTCAATGGAATTCTGGAGACAACTTTTGGGGTGTGCAAGTGCCTTTGTCTTTGACTTGACTATTGCACAATTCTGCACAAATAAAAGTTAACTCTAACTTTTAAAAGTTAAAAGCTTGTAGAAAACTGAAAAATGCACCTTACTACTACCTGCAGCAATGCAAATTATGTTCAGTGGCATGAACTGATTGCCATGCTGTAAATATTGACCATTTCAGCAGCTCTGCACCCACTGTGAGTTTATTTCATCATTCCATATCTGACCATCACTGCATGACCTTGGTGTTCCCTTTTGAACCAGTTGCAACATCTAGCACAGTAGTTCTCAACCTTCCTAATGCTGTGACCCTTTGATACAGTTCCTCATGTTGTGGGGACCCCCAATCATAAATTATTTTCGTTGCTACTTCATGAAAAGGAAAAGGGTAGGAAGGAAGGAACTCCAGGTTTCATGAAGTAGCAATGAAAATAATTTTATGGTTGGGGGTCACCACAACATGAGGAACTGTATTAAAGGGTTGCGGCATTAGGAAGGTTAAGAACCACTGATAGCAGATCCCTTGTTAACTGAGTTAAATAAAATCCTTGACACTATTCATTTTATAATTGTATAGGAGTTATGATTTTATCCCCTTTTGAAATGTAACTTTTAGCACCTATCTAATCTCCATAATTGAGTGGTGGGAACAGGTTTAAATGGACCTTCTACCAAACAGTAGAAAGGAGGGCAGCAAGCCCACACACTGCTTCAAAGAAAGGGGCTCTGATAGAATATTATCCCAGTTACCGTTCAGCATAGGAATAATTCTTCTCCAGGATTGTACATTCACAATGTATCTGTGTACAGAGACTCATCACTTCACAGAAAGTCCACTCCGCAATTGGAAAACTGTAGTCTGAGACAGATATTTCTTATATTGGAAGGAATTTTTTTTCCCTGAAATGCTAGCCATTCTCCTGTGAAAGTAGCGCACTACTTTGTCTACAAGTATTTCAACTCTTTAAAGGCAAATGTCTCATGTTGCCCTCTCTTCTCTAGATAATATATTCTATTATTTTTTATTTGAGATGGTTTTAAGACTCATCATCTCATCTGTCCTTGGTATTCTTGACTTCATAATGTCCCTCTAAAAATCAGGCACCTGGAATCAAATACAATTCTGACCCACTCAGAACTGTTTTTATGATCGAAGCCTCTGGAACTATCTGGGAGGTTTATCATTTGGGGGTTGCCTATAATTTGCTTAAATCCCTTTGTACAAGTGTGCCTTGCACCAGCTCTTTCTGCCTTTTATGTGTACTGTACATGTACAATACTTTCTGAAGTATATAAGGTATGTAGATACTTTGACATGGAAATCTACTATTTTTGGTTATAGTCATTAATACTTTTCTTCCCAAAATAATCACTAATCTCTTTCTTTTCTTTTCTTTTTTCCTGATGATATTGTATTTATTTTTCCCCTTCATTTTTTTTTTTAAATTTCGGATTAATACAAGGGTACAAATGATTAGGTTGCAATGTTAGTGTTTGTTAGGTAAGGTCCTTGCTGTAGCTGTGCCCCTCACCCAGGAGGTGTGCCATGTACCCTTACGTTGTACCCATCGGTAACAGCACACCAATCCTCCTCACTCCTGCCCATCCCTCCTCACTTCTTCCCCATCTTCACAGCTTGAATTAAATTGAGTTTTTTTCTTGTGTGGGCATGTATTAGTTTGTCTACTGGATTCACATTAGTATTGAATTCATTGAATACTTGCTTTTCCATTCTTGCGATACTTTAATCTCTTTTATTCAATTTTTTATTGAAAAGATTCCTGCTATCTTCTGTTTATATTAACAAATTACCTCTAATGATTTAAAACATATTAGTGAATTAAAACCCCACAGTCATGTTATCCAAGCATGTAATAAAGAACTCATTTTGACATCATAAACTAACAGTTGATCAATATTTATGGCTAGTTTTTTGCATTCATTTAGGAATCCACACTGATGCATTCCACGTTTCTGACAGTCCTTCAGCTGGAAAGCCAGCCAATTGTGGGAAGGAAGAGTGGTGCTACCAAGAACCCCACAGTTCCCTAAGCTGCTAACAGAGCTGCAGAAAATTCGCCCAAGGAAAGAATTACCCTAAATACCCCTGGACCTGTAATTAAAGTGATCAACTACCATTCCTGCAATTCCCATCTTCCAGCCCCTAGACACTACAGCCCAATGAGTCTAACCTGTGATCAGACTGCAACAGGAATGAAGGGAAGACTAACAAGGCAGAAATGGGGACTGTGAGCCTCAGAGTAGGGAGCTTTAAGTCTGACTTCTCTCCTCCCAGAGCTCTGAGCACACTCCCTGCTGAGCTGTATGACATTCCCTGAACATTAGCAGCTCTGCCTCATCCTTGCTTTCCCCGCCTTGTTAATAATGCACACAGAGCACTCAAACACCACCATATGTTGCCAAAATAACTGTTCAATGAAGATAAGTGGCCTTCTAGTGCACCGATCTTCATGCTACCCAAATACCGATGTTTTAAACACATTGATGAAAATAAAGGACATTTTGGCATCCTGTATAGACAGTCTGAATTGCTCACTCCTCTCCAGAATAAATATAATGCTCATCATATACTTTCTTAATGACATGTAAAGCCCCCTTTGATATTGTATAACCATCACAGTCATGGAGAAACAGTTACTGAAATTGTAGGCAATAAGCCAAAGGTCACTAGCGAGGTCAAGGATGAAATCAAATTTAAGAGTGAAAGTTTCAATTTCATTAGCCTTTATTCCCCAGTGGGACTCCAGAAAATCCCATTAGATCTTGTTACATCTACATTCAAAGTGAATTTTTATCATTATCAATTCAGCTTTGAGGAACAGGATGGAATTAAATTACTCAATTTGATTATTTCAATATAGAAATGTGAGTAACTTTTTCAATGTCAAGTAACATCTTCACTGCTTCCCCTCTGTTATTATTATTATTTTTAAATTTCAGATTATCATAGGACACATATGATTAGACTACATAGTTTGCTTTTGTAAGGTTAAAGGTCATGTTAAAGGTGTGTCCTTCACCCAGGAAGTGTGTGATATACCTGTGCAATGTACCTATTGGGTAGGAACTTACATACCCCCTTTCCCCTCTTCCCTCTACTTGAGTTTTATTGAGTTTCTTCTCTCACGTGAATATGTAGTTGTTAATCTACTGGTTCCAATGTAGTACTGAGCACATGTGGTGCTTGTTTTTCCATCCTTGTGATGCTTCACTTAGAAGAATGGTCTCCAATTCCATCCAGGTTGTTAGAAAAGACAGAAAATCTCCATTTTTTATGGCCGTATAGTATCCCAAGGTATACAAATACCACAATTTATTAATCCATTCCTGTGCTGAAGGGCACTTGGGTTGTTTCCAAATCTTTGTGATTGTGAATTGTGCTGACATGAACATTCAAGAGCAAGTGTCTTTATGATAAAATATCTTTTTTTTTCCTTTGGGGTAAATATCTAGCAGTGGGATTGCAGGATCAAATGGTAAGCTTACTTTTAGTTCTTTGAGGAACCTTGATACTACTGTCTATAAAGGCTGTGCTAGCCGCAGTCCCACCAACAGTGTATGAGTGTTCCTTTCTCTCCACCTCCAGTCAGCATCTGTTGCGTTGGGACCCTATGATGTGAGCCATTCTCAGAAAGGTTAAGTATATCTCAATGTAGTTTTGATTTGCATTTCTCTGATGATTAGGGACTATGAGCATTTTTTCATGTGTTTGTTGGCGATTAGTCTATCATAAGAAAAGTTTCTGTTCATGTCTTTTGTCCAGTTTTTAATGGGGTTGTTCAAGCTTTTTTTATTGATTTGATTGAGTTCTTTGTAAATCCTGGTTAGCCCACTGTTGGATTCATAGGATGCAAATATGTTCTCCCATTCTGCAGGTTGTCTCTTTGCTTTGTTGATTATGTTCTTGGCTATGCAGAAACTTTAACTTGATTCTCATTTATTTTTGTTGTTGCTGCAATTGCCTTTAGGGTCTTCTTCATAAATTATTTCCCTAGGCTGATATTATTATGAGTTTTCCCCCACACTTTCTTCTAGAATTTTTATAGTTTCATGTCTTTGGTTTAAATCTTTTATCCATCAAGCATTGATTTTTGTGAGTGGTGAAAGATGCAGGTCCTGTTTCAAACTTCTAGCACCATTTATTGAATACAGATTCTTTTCCCTAGTGCTTTTGTTTGCTTTGTCAAAGATCAGATGACAATAGAGGACTGGTTTCATCCCTCAATTCTCTGATCTGTTCTATAGCCCAGTGTGTCTATTTTTATGCCAATACCATGTTGTTTTGATCACTATAGACTTGTAGTGTAGGCTGAAACCTGATAAAGTGGTGTCTCTGGATTTGTTCTTATTTTGTAGAATTGCATTGATTATTTGGAGTTTTTTCTGATTCCATAAAAAGTGCAGAACTATTTTTTCAAGATCTACAAAATATGACATTGTATTTTTTTTTTGAGACAGAGCCTCAAGCTGTCCCCCTGGGTAGAGTGCCATGGCTTCACTGCTCACAGCAACCTCCAACTCCTAGGCTCAAGTGAGTCTCCTATCTCAGCCTCCCAAGTAGCTGGGATCACAGGCGCCTGCCACAATGCCCGGCTCTTTTTTTGTTGTAGCCATTATTGTTGTTTGGCAGGCGCGGGCTGGATTCGAACCCACCACCTTAGGTGTATGTGGCTGGCACCTTAGCCGCATGAGCCACAGGGCCGAGCCGACATTGTATTTTAATGGGAATTGTATTGAATCTATAGATCACTTTGGGTAGGATAGACATTTTAACAATGTTGGTTATTCTGAACCATGAGCAGAATATGTTCTTCCATCTTTTAATATTTTTTGCATCTTCTTTTGTGTTTCATAATTCTCTCTATAGAGATCTTTCACATGCTTTGTTAATATATATTCCAAGGTATTTCATTTTCTTTGATGCCACTGCAAAGAGAATTGTGAACTTGATTTGATCTCAGCTTGACTGTTGTTGGTGTATAGGAAGGCCACTGATATGTGCACATTGATTTTATATCCTGAGACAGTGCTGTTCCCCACTGTTAAACCTGGCAAACTCTTTCAGTCTACAATGAGTTCCTAGCTCCTCATTGATTTCATTGCCTTAAGAGAACCTGAGGTATGAAATATTGACAGAACTCCTTGACTGCACAGAAATCTGTGTTGCACACCCAAGCCTTCTCTTTTAGAGTGAACAGCACTTACATTGTATACCACGTGAGCTGAGATCCTGAAAATCCCTTCACACACACAAGGGAGCCTTAGGAAGGCAAGAAAGATTTCATGGGAACAGGAAACCAAACTTGCACCACTATATGCAGTGATTTAGCAATAAGCTTAGGGCAATCACTTGGCTATTTCAACTTGTCAGAGAGCGAAATGCAGGGAAGATGTGCAAGTGGCTTGCTTGGAGGCAGTAAGTCCATGGACTGTGGTGCCCAAAAACATGGGACTCCCCAGAGACACTGCTGTTTTCTGCACAGAGCTGTGCCAGGGCCTCATAAGAGCCAAAGATCAGGCCATCCATCATCAACCTGCTGTCAGAACAAACACATCTCTTTTGCTCCAGGATGCTTGGGAAAGGGGCTGCAGAGCAGGACAGTGGGGTGTAGCAAGCTCCTCGAAGCCAGCTGTGTCCAGGCTCCTCAGATCAAAGATGGGTTTGAGGCAAAAGGAAGTTTTGAATTTGACAGGATTTTCCTGCACACATTCAAAACAGGAACAATGTGACAGACCAGGAACAACAAACTGGACTGCAGGCAGTTATCTGGGGCCACAGGTTGTGTGCACAGGGGCAGATGCTTCAGGGTCTGAGGTGGGTGCCTGCTTAAAGAAAATGCCCCAGGATACAAACTAGCCCTCCATGCACTAATCCACAAAGCTTGAGGCAGAATGATACATGCAAGGAGGGAAGAGGGGAGACAGATTAAAGTCAGCAAATGAATTCTTTGAGAATACCTTACGAGTTTTGACACTTTGATAGAAAGAAGCTGTTACACTACTTAAAAGTTCCAAGCCCCATGCTGCAGGGTATTGGGGGAAGAAGCAAAGAGTTCAAAGTGAATAATTACCTGTTATTGATGTATTATATTTAAAGACCCTGGATAAGGATTAAAGGCACTCTCAAGGCTGCTAACAGCCTGCAGTAAACAAGTCAAGTATCAGAGAGGAGGGGTAGAAAAGAACTTCAGAAGGATTTCCTCCATAATTCCAGAACCCTCTGAAGGTAAGGTGAAGTGTGTGTGTATGTATATCGCAGAAAAACGTATTTGAGACTAGAATAAAAATCAATTATATACTGATGGAGCTCTATGTCATCCCTGGAGACTTCTCCTGTGAGCTTTACTCTCTTTCAAGGACTTTGTTTTATTCATCATTTTATACCTGGTTGGTTGGTTAGTTGGACACAATTTCTTTCTTATAAAACATTTCAACTTAAATAGACACACACACAAAGGTTTTACCACTTCATAGAGTGCTCACCAGACCCAACACCTTTTCCCTGGGGATAATCCTGGAGCAGGACAATTTTTCATCAACAAAGTCCCCCCAAAAGCAATCATGGAGTATCTTCTATGTCCCTGGAGGATAGAATTGATGACCCTGCTCTGTTTCCCCTCCTGTGGTATCTGATCCTGTGATCGCTCAGCTGAGGACTATTATTCTAATGAAAAACACTTCCAGGAAATCAGTCCAAGACAGATTTGATTTGATGTGAAAAAGAATTTCAAATGCACATTATGTCCATCGGAAATTATGATCAGCTTTAGATTTCAAGTACCCAGATCTGAAGATGCCACAGCCCTTTAAAGGAAATGAGGAAGAGTACTTGTTTGTTTTTGTTTTTTCTTTCTTTTAAGCAGAAAAGAAAAAGAAGAGCTGTCCTTCCTCCAGGGAAAAGACAGCTCTAATCAACACAATTACAACCTGACTATGGGCAGCGCCTGTCTGGCACTGAAGCCACCAGGCTGGTGGCGCTGCCATCCACCTGTGCCTCTCAGAGACTGCCTGGGAGAGTGAGGCAGGTCTTCTGGGTTCAGGGGCTTCAGTCCACCTCCCTCTACCCACATTCTCCTCAGGACATGCCCCTGGCCATGCCCCCTGGCCTTTCCACCTCAGAGTGCTGGGCTGAGAATACAGTTCTTTCCAGATGGACCTGAACTCACTTCCCCTAGTCCTGCTCCTCTTGGGCCCTCAACAAACTGTGCCACCAGAGGCATCCAAGGATCATCTCCAGAAAACACTTTACCCAGCCCCCGGCCCTCTCTGCAACTTCCACCCCTGAAGGTGACAAAATCCCAGGTTTTTAGAACAAAAATGGGACTGACACACCCTGCACCTAAATTCCAGAATACCAGAAGATCTCTCTCTTGATGCCAACACCCCTCATCAGGGGCTTCGCAGCACCCAGCCAAACCCCTCTTTATTTGGACTTTCCCAGTGCTGAATGTCAACGACACACAGGCTAAATCAGGCATTGCTCCAGGCCCAGAAACTGTCTCACATAAATCTACAAATACACTAAGAACTAATGAGGTAAATGTTATCCCTTCATTTACATTTCTTTTATTGTGGTGTTTATATATCTATATGTATCTACCTATACATATAGATATATAAAGTATATAACTTAAACTATGCCATTTGTTGTGCAACCATCACCACTATCTGCTTCCAAAATTTTCATCATCCCAACCAGAATTCTGTCATCATTAAGCAATAACTTCCCACTCTTCTCCTCCTCATCCCCTGATAACCTCTAATCCTCTTTCTATGAATTTGCCTAGTATAGATATTTCAGATAAGTGAAAATCAAACTGTATTTGTCATTTTGTGTCTGGCTTATTTTGCTCAGCATAATATTTTCAAGGCTCATCCACACTGTAACATATACCAAATTCTTGCTGCTTTTTATGGCTGCACAATGCTCCATCATTGCACATACCACATTTTGTCTATTTGTTCACCTGCTGATAGACACTTGGGTTGCTTCCATATTTTGGATATTGTGATAGTGCTGCAATGAAAACTGATATTCAAGTCCCTGATTTTAATTATTTGGAGCGGGGTTGCTAGGTCATTCCTATTATTTTTGTTTGACAAACGAATGAATGAATGAATATTTCCAGCATAAACAAGAGTTTGTGCAAAGGCACCAAGGCATAGTCCACAATGTGGTAAGGTTGCCCTTGGGGACTCAGAGATGAGGCCATGGTGGCAGACACCCCACCATCTATATCATCTGAGTGCACTTCTTAATCCAACTCTGAAAAACTCCTGGGTACAGGCCAAAATGTAACAGGTTCCTGAACTTTCCTCAGCCCTTATACCCAGGACAAAAGTCATCCAAAGAAGCAAAATATTCCTGTGGTCCACAACAAAGTGGTCTTAATTCCACTTCTCTTTCTTTTACTCAAGAAAGACCTCAAGCTAAGTTGACTTAGGCTTTTCAGTAAAAAAATCATACAAATTTATGAGAAAAGACTGACATTAAGTTGTTTAACACCCCTGTCACTCACGTCCCAATCAATAATAACACAATGACTGCAAGTAGAAAAGAAAATAGGAAAGTTCTCGGCAGCATCTGCCTCATGGACAGACATTTAGTGAGTCAGCTGACCTTGGTGACAATCACCATTAGCCAGGACAGGAAGAGTTGTAGGTTTGGAGAAGACAGTGACTTCCTTTTCAGGGACAGACTAAAGCAGTGAGGTGGGGACAGTGGTTAGGTCTCCAGAAAAAGGTCATCTGGAAAGAACGATGTGTGAGTTATCATCAGGTGGCATGAGGCTGCTTAGTCAGGGCTATGGCTTCAAAGAAAAGGGGGCCAAGACCCGAGTTCTGAGGAGTTCCACACCCAAGAGTCAGAGGAGCCAGTGGTAAAGGAAGCACTTCACAGAGAAGGAGGTCCACAGTGTCCAGTGCCACTTGGAAGGACCCAGAGGCCTGAGGCCATCTCAGGGTGACAGGGTTAAGATGCACACATCTGAACAGTGGAAGAGAAGCAATGTGGGTTCCGAGGGACCCCCATGTGTGGCAAGACATGGTGGACAGGCCAGTGTTTATTGAATAAGTGAAGGAGACTTATTCAAGTTACAACAATCCACTGGTTAATTATATGACTGAATTAATACTGGGAGGTGGGTACATCTACAAAAGCTAATCAGTTGCAGAAGGTCTAGAGTTATTTTAAACTGAATGAGCACTGTTTAATGATAGCACTGCAGAGTTGCCCACATTTATGATTAATGAGATAAATCAGATCATTAAATACATTAGAAGATGATTAGAAGAAACTCAGGCTTTGAGAATTTGATGACCTGGAAGAGTAAAACTTATTCTGTCTGACTTGGGTGGAGGTTTCTTTTCCTCACCCAGCTAAAGGGAGAGTGAATATTATAAATACTGTCAAATTACTGCAAATGTTTAGGAATATGGATAATAACAAACAGAAAAGACAATGATGACAAACAGATTGCTAGGGTGACAGTTTGCATTATGGGCTGGTTTATTATAGAATATTAAACTCAAAAAAAAAAAAAAAAGAATATTAAACTCAGAAATCTCCTTTCTCCTCTGAGTGGCTATGAGCTGAAGAGTGTGATGAATTCTGTGCCTTTGACGTAGACAAGGATGAAATGAAATGAAATCTTTTACATAATAAGATGCAAGTTCTCCCATTCTTATATCCTGCTTTAGTTCAAAGAAGGGCTCTTATTGGTATCTTGGCAACTGGAAACAGGAGTTCAAGAAGATGAGGCCTGAGGCCTGCATGGTCCCAGCCACCTTTGTCACTTCAGAGGGTATGAGGAGACCCACAGTGGAACCTCCAAACCAGCGCCTCAGCTACCCGGCTTTGTCAAATTACTTTTCCTAAAATATCAATCTCATCCTGTCACTCTGCAGCTCAAAACTATTCAATGAATTTATATTCTTTTTTTTTTTTTTAATTTCAAACACTTAGGGCTGACGTTCAAGATTCCTTAGATTCTGGCCTTTCTCTATAAACCAGCCTGCCCATAGACCCCAAGACTGGCCCAAGGCGGTGACCTGATACCTGGTCCCCTGCTCTCCTGCTCCTGTGTGGGCCGCTGGGGGGGGGGGCTTCCCTCCCTCCATGGCCCCTGACCTCTGGCCTCCTGCCTGCAGAAAGACCAGTGTCTCATTCTCTGTTCGCTTAGAACCTGAGCCACTCCTACATCTTCAGGGCACTTTTTTTCACTTTCTTTCTTTCTTTTTTTGGAGAGAAAGTCTCACATTGTGCCCTGGGTTGAATGCCATGGTGTCATAGCTCACAGCAACCTTAAATTCCTAGGTTCAAGCTATCCTCCTGGCTCAGCCACCCAAGTAGCTAGGACTACAGGTGCTTGACACTACACCTGGTTAGTTTTTCTATTTTTAGTAGAGATGGGTCTTTCTGTTGTTCAGGCTAGTCTTGAACTCCTGAGCTCAAGGGATCCTCCCGCCTCAGCCTCCCAGAGTGGAGGTGTGAGCCACCTCGCCCAACCCGACTTTACATTTCTTAAGCAAGTAGACTGAGGCTCTAACTCTGTGGTGTCTCCCAGCTTGGAGTATGGTGCTCTTCAGACAGGGCTCAGTACAGAGAAAGGTAGAATGAATGAACAGAGGTGGGGAAAAATATACTCAAACAAAACTCAAAGTTGTGAGGATTTTGAGGAAATTAATACATTAGTTAAGATGTTTTTAACCTGCACCCAAACTGCCTGACACAATAACAAAATGCAGTTATTTCTTATTCTCATATACAACCAGAAGCCCAGAGGAAGGAGGAGCCTTGGGGCTTGGGGATCAGGGCCACACAGTACAACCAGCAGTGCAAGCTTTCCCCATCTCTGCTCCCCTTCCTTGCAGGCTGCCTCCTAATCAGGTGGCCTGGTGGCTGTGAGATGTTCACCTAGAGCAACCAGGGCCAGATATGTTCTTGCTCGCATCTCATGGTAGATGAACCTTCCTGGCTCCCTCATGGAAGCACCACAAGACAATCAGCATAGACGGAAGTCAGAGGTGGAGCCAGCACTCTCAGGCCTGTGGATCATACTGAGTAGGGTAGAAATCTGGACAAAGCAGATTTATTAGGAAACAGAAGGGTGGTGGGCATTGACGCTCAGTAGGCAACCAACAGCACCCACTGCAGCGGACTACAGCCTCCAGTGGTATTATTCACATGCATTTCCTTGTTGACCCTCAAGACTCCAAGACAGGAGTCACTGTCCCCATTTTCCTGAAGAGGACACCAAAGCACAGAGATGTCTAACTTGCTCTTGCCCACACAGCCTTTGAGCAATAGAGCCAAGATGCAAAACTTAGGCTCTCAGTAAGTCCATGGCTAACAGTGACCTAATTTGGAAAGCTACAGAAAAATGCAAGCCCAAATATACCTCTCCTGGTTACCAGCTGCAAGAACTAAGAATTCCTGCCATTGGGTGACACCTGTGGCTCAAAGGAGTAGGGCACCGGCCCCTTATGCCGGAGGTGGCAGGATCAAGCCCACCCCAGCCAAAAACTGCAAAAAAAAAAAAAGAATTCCTACCATTAATAATTCTTAAAGGAAAAATAGATGCCACTACCCCCTTGAGTAACTTGACATTCCTAAAATTAGGTAATCAGATTAGTATTGTAATTTTATTATTTAAAACAAACAAAAAAAACAAACTAGAAATTCAAATGAGAGCTAATTAGGTGCTAGGCACTGTCCTGAGCACTTTTCAGATCCTTTAATACTCCCAAGAACCCACTGAGGTAATATGATTCCCCAATTTATAGGGAAAAGGAACCTGAGAGAGGTGAGGTAGCTTGCCTGAGGCTTCCAGCCAACAACTTGCAGGCTGAGATCTGAACTCTTACTCTTTAAACCATCCTATATCACCTCAAAAATTAATAATTCTTGTATCTGTCTTTTTTTATCTGAAACTGGGAAGCTCCTTCCTAACTTGCCTGGAATCCCTGGGAACAGTAGAGCCGAGTCCCCCACCCCACATCCCACTCCCCGTCCACCATGATGCAGCATTAGGAGGCAGCTGGACGGGCCCCTCCTGAGGGCCAGCTATACTCCTCTAAACCAAGTGCATTTGCCTGAAAGCTGATGTGGCCCCCAAGCAGACACCCTCAATGGGCAGGGCAAGACACTGCCCCCAAGGCAGCATTGTCTTGAAGGACAATGAAACTTGTTCATTATTATAATGGCTTGTGGCTCACCAAGGCTCAGTGCTATTCAACAAAATCATGTGTCTTGGCATTTCATTCTCTCACTAGGGAGTCATTTCTTTTTTCATTTTGGGGCAGTGATAATGAAAAGATCGAGAGTTGCAGCCAGTATTCACAAACACCCTGGAGGGTGCCTGTGCAGCCCACGCCTTCTCAGCTGGCTGCAACCTACGTGGGCTTGCAGGACTTCTCCAAGTATGCTCCTCACACAGCTTAGGTAGACAGCTATACTTGTGCTCCAGAAAGCAAAAATGTGGGACAATAGACACGTTCGTGCCGTTCTGCATAAAACAGCATTGGGCTGTCCCCTTAGTGCAGGGGTCCCCAGTGGTGCCCAGCAGCTGCACAGTGGCTCTCCAAGAAGTGACCCCAGATGCAGCCCAGAGCTCTGTTGGCTTGGAAGTTCTTCTGGGGAGATGGTGCACTTTGGCAAATGCTACTTCAGGTGGTCACCATGCCCCAGGCCCACCCCCAGCGCTCAGGGCATGATAGTAGCACACGACAGATGTCTTGCTGGTGGCACTTACTTTGTGTCTCTCTGAATTCAGAATGTGCTCACCTTTGTTCCAGTCAACTTGAACCCCAGAAACAGTTACAGGATGACAGGTGGCAGTGGGAGATGTGCCTGTGTGTTTGTGTTTCTATCTCCATCTCCATATGTAGCACTGCCCACCCACCACTTCCAAAACATGGGCCCTGCATTGGAAGGTATTAGGGAAGGTGGCCGTGAGGCAATACACATCCACTGATTCAGCAGCACTGGTGGTCACAGAAGGAATGAAGAGGGGAGAGTGCACAGTGCAGAGTTCTGCAAGGAATTCCTCTTTTAAAGGGAATCTGCAGAAGTAGAGGAGGAGAAATGGAGACCCAGGAGATGAGCAAATCACCAAGGTTCCAAGAAGGAACCACAGCCAGGCCAGGAATGTGACCTGTGTGCCAAGCCAGGGCACGCTCTGCGTGCCACCCTGCCTCTTATGGCCAGTGGTTATTTCAATGGAAGGCGCCAAAATTAAAAACTGCAGAACAATGAAACTGCCTGGGGCCAGCAGCATTTTGAAGGGTTCCTGTGCCACATGTTTTCATTTCCTCCTTGAGGCAGGACCACCTGCTCTGTTCAAATGTCTCCCACGCCACCCTAACCTGTGCTGCTAAGACTAGCTCTGCTTTCAGGAGTCACTTGGCAAAGCTGAGGAAGCTGGACATTTGCCAATAACGAAATGTTCCAACCTGGAATTTGAAGGAGGCGTGGAGGCTATCTTTGACCACCTCCCTCTCTTTACCCCTTCTAAGCCCGTGGCTGTTTTCTGAGTGCAGCATTTGATCTGGCCAAGCCTGGTACCCGCAGGCATCCTTGACTGATGAAACAGACATGTCTCCTGCACCAAAAAAAAAAAATTGTTTTTGCTCTGTGACTCGAAGATATCACTATTGGACTCTTTATGGCCATAGATCTTAATCGCCTTTGTTTCAGAAATTGCACCCGAGGCTGCAAGAAATCCTAACTGCATTACATGCCATTTTCCTTTGACATCTGCAAAAATCAAATCCAAAATTTAGTTTCCATTTTCAGAACCATTGAGCATTTTCATCAGAGTTTTGTTTTCTTTTCTTTTTCAATTATTAGTGCTTTGTTGAGAAAACAAAAATTTTTAACATATGCTATGTGCAGGGCACAGGATCTGAGTGGTGTTTCTCATGATTGTCCCACTTAATCAATAACACCAAGTGTCACCTCACGGCATCTCATGCATTACCAAGCCATATGTTCGCAATCGGCAGTTGCTCTCTGAGCCCAGCCAGCATCTGTTTTTGGCTTTTGAATTTTAATTTAAGCAACCTTGAGAAAGCACAGCGTAGGGCTGGAAAGGAATTTGAATGGCATTAGCTTAATTTGGACTCCGTAGAAGCCAGATAACCGTCCACACGTCTGCCTGCCCCAGGGTGTGTGTGCATGAGCCCACCACTCACTCCATCTGGCTTCTGAGACATGTGTGTAAATGGAGGGAATGAAAAAGTCTGTTGTCCATTTGACGAAAGCTCTATTTAAGAGAAGGCCTGCTGTGTGGCCTGTGTCTGCATGGAAAGGCATGGGCATAAACAGACAGTGACCATAATGAATCCAGCAAGGACCCTGCCCAGGACTGGTCTTTAGTTGGTTGATGAAGCTTAATAAATACGTCCTTTATCCTTGGGCTATATCTTCACATCCTCAACATCTGGAGGGAAGTGGGATAGGAAATGTTCTGCTCATCCCAAAGAAGCAGATGTGTACCATCACGTGGGAGACACGTCCAGATGCTGTATGTCTCCACTGCATTCTTCCAAGGAAGCCTTGCCCGGAGTGTTTTTGAAAATCAGATGAAGGATTTCTAATTGAGGCTGACTCACTGGGGAACAGAGTACTTTCTGCCACCTGAAATCCCTTAGAAGAGCCAGGAGTACAAATCAATTTTGTGAACTAAGGGATATCTTTTTCAGATTATATCCTGTTTTAGTAGACTTCATTAAGTAGACGTAAGTGAAAGTGTTTGCATGTGTGTGAGTGTGCAAGTGGGGGTATGTGTGGGTGTTGCTGAGTGCAGGGATTTCAAAACAAGGCTACAAGTTATTATCTGAACAGCTTTACAGAAATACAAATGCCTATTCCCAAGCTGGGCCTATGAAACAGAAATCTCCACTTTGGGAATCTAAGAATTTTTAAAACATACCTGGTTGGTTCTGCCGTCAGAGCACAGAGTGTCAATGTGGGGGCCACCAGGCAGGCAGCCTGCAATCGTAGGACCACTGGTAACTGCTTTTGGCTTCCAGCAGGCACCAGGCCCTTCTCTGAGGACTTGGTAGACCCCTGATGAAGCCCCTTCAAGGCCTGCATTGCATAGACACTGCAGCATGCCCACGTTAACACTGACTAGATTAAAGCTCAGACACAAAGCTGGAGAACGATAAAGCTGAATGTGCAAAATCCCAGTCTAAAGAGCTGGTTCTCGTTAAATTATGAGCTCCATTCTCAGCACCCTTTCCCTGAGCCCTACAAGCCTCCAGTTGATCTGAGCTGAATTGGGGATTAATCTTTTCTCTGATCTAGCTCAACCAATTTGTTTTACAGACAAGAAAACTTAGATCTAAAGAGAATAAGTGACTCTTGTAGGAACGCCCTTATGCAAACATAGATATCCAGATTTCGTCAGCATTCCAAAAGCACCATGCTCTGATTTAGTAACAAAGCACTCGAGGATTTGAACGTTAAAAACGTTCCCTGTTCTACAAATGTAGCCAGATTTAATGATGATTAGTTAATTTTCTAAAAGTTCCAGGTTGAACACATTAACTGCCATGTGAGTTGTATTTAACTCAAGCTAGTTCTGCACCTGGGGCCCTGTGAAGTGTATATAACTCACATATCTCTTGACCTAATAATAAAAGACCATGGCCCCAAGGAAAAAAAATATTTCTAGTGTGGCAGTCAAAGTTAAGGATGCCCTGAGCTAAGGCCTTCTAGAAACCTATAGTGCACCTCATCAGGTGCTGGGTTTGGGGGAGAGGGGTTGTGTTTTGTTTTTGAGTCCAGATAAGAAACATTTCCAACTTCGTTTTAGAAGTTTGCTTTTACCATTGCAGTTTCATGAACATAAAATTAAGGGGTAGAATGTCAAAAACAGTTACCTCATGGCATCTGCAGACACCAGACATGTGTTTCAACAGTTTCCCTGAGGCTGTCCGAGTCACATGTTGTTTATTGCTAAATTTTTAGTTAACATGGGCTGATTAGATTTAGAGCTTAACAGCTTCAAACATATTCTGTAAGTTGACTCTCTCCACTCTATCCTAAGATTTTCTTATTGATGCTACACATATAACATAACTGTCCTCAAACTTAGACTGCCAAAACCAGTGAATGGTAAGGCTCCCAGTGTCTGCTGAATCTGCTGGGATTCACCATTCGTCTTTCACCTGGAAGTGAGCATTGAAGGATCAGGTCACCAAAACTGCAGCTTCATAGTTATGGCTTCCCTTATGGTGGCAGTGTGTGCCTGCCAAGGGCAGAGGCAGAAAAGGCACAGCACCACCCTCCTCTTTCCTGCTGGGTCCCAATAGATTTGCTGCCTTTAAGCATTTGGTGAATTTTTCCTTTCCACCTAGGTTCAGGGTATTGACCATTCCCGTTTATTACAGAAATAAAACCATATACAGATATTGGACAGCTAGGGAAATGAGGCCCAGAAGAAGGAGTCACTAATTTGACTTACTGAGGTACAGCACTGGTGGACCAGAGCTTCTGGGACATGGGACACATCCACCCACCAAGGGAGGTGGCAGAGAGCAGTGAGAGAAGCCCATGGAAGGCAGCCTGAACCTCTAGCAAGGAGGACCAATGTCAGGAAGATGAGTTGGACATGGGTTGGGCAGAGTAAGGATGATGTGGACCCCACCAGCAACTTTCTGACCACCTGTTGGCAAGGAACAAAGAGAAATGACCGATGTCTGCTTCTGCCTCTCACCACATCTCAGCACAGCCATCTTCAGAGGGCAACGGTGCCATGCAGGTCTCTCCTTTGGCCAACTCTACCCCATGCAAAGATTCTGGGAGATGTAGTTCCAGCTCCACCAAGTCGACACAGTACAAACCATCTTTTATGTACTTCTTTCAACTAAATAAAAACAATAGTAAAATCATGTTTTCACTAAACATGGTGCAAGTCTCTCTCATACAACCACAGAACATGCTAAGCCTCTCTCCAAAATGGGATCACGTGACTACTTCATCTATCCTGGGGTGGCCATATCATGCAAAGCCACTTGTAAACTAGGACTAAAGTTTTTCTTTCTCAGTCCCCACTGAGGCTGCAGTGGAGGATAGAAGAGAAGGCAGCATGGCAGAATAAGGCACTGTGGGACTCCAAGCCCCTTGCTTATCTAATTCCTTGTGTTTTGGGACTGTTTGAGTCCAGTGTTGTGTCTATAGCTTCCACCTGAAGACAAGTGCTGCTGTGGGTGTCCAGCATTTTGGCTTAGTTGATTAGAAAACAACAGTTTGTGATGGGAAGTTTTGGTTATATGGTGACCTGTGACAAAACATAGTCTATTCTTTGGCCCTGTAAAAAGCCAGAAGGATTTCTTAAGAGGAAAGTAGTTACCTGCAGAGAACAGCATCACTATCCTCTAAAACTCCAAAGACCTGCTCTGTGATGCATTTGACAACCAGAGATGTACAGGCAACACCAAATCTGCTGGGTCACAAGCAGTGGCAGAGGAGCCTGCAGAGGTCAGCTGCAGAGCCTTCTTTTGTCATAAGACTCACTCAAAATTAGCAGCTTTTTGGGTTACTCAAAAAATAGCTCAAAGTGACATGAACAAATGAGATAAATGTTGCCTTCACATTCCAAAAAGGCCCATTAGACTTTGCATTTCTTTCCTAGCAGAGAAGATTCTAGATGCAGAAACTTGCCTTTCACCTTGGAAGGGATATTTTAACATGCCTTGGAACACAAAATTCCTAGAAATTCTCACTAAGATGAAGGGCCCCTGAATTTTTGTGGAATTTATTTCCACCCTCTGTTGCGAGTCTTGTCAAAGTCACGTTGCTGTCCAACTTCAGCATGACACCATTAATTACCGTCACTGTGGTAGGCCAGCATGACAGCCAACAGAGTAAAGAGAGAGTCCACATCCCTGTGAGGGCTGGAGAATTAATATAAGCCCAGGCCAGTGCAGTGATGGTGCACTGCTATCCCTGCTGGCTGAAGATAGACTGCTTCGGATGGTCTCGGCTAACAGGTAGAGAGGGAAGAAAGCGTGCAAGCTTGCTCGCTGCATACAGGTGCCAGTGGTGTGCAAATACTCCCCATCAAGAATAGCAGCTGCAGTTGGAGTTGCCACTGGATTAAGTTGATGACAATCGCTGTTTGTTTCTTAAGTCTATCTGTCTTCTGCAGAGGTCAAATAGATAAGTTAAATGGAGATGGGGTAAGATTCACCAACTCTGGTTCTTAAGCTCCTGACAGTGGCTCTTATCTCTGCAGCCTTCCAGAAATGCCATGATGCTTCTGATTTACCATGTGGGGGATAGAGGCAATTCTAGAATCTTCCGCTTGGTCTTTCCCACTGTATAGCCTTGGGTCATTCCATAGGTCAGGAAAACAATGTAGAAATTCTGCCAGTGATAGAGTTCAGCTATTCCAGATATATATTGTGGAACTGGAGCTGTAAGCACAGAACAGGTTCAGATATACATCTGACCCACTGTGAAATGGACCTGAGTCACAAGACACCAACCATCTTCTCCTCCAGCTGATGGACCATAACAACAGCATTTGGGCCTAATAAATCCTTAAATTTCCCCTTCCCCTAAAGCACAGTCACCTGACAAGTGGAGCCTTTAGAGAAGGCAAAGAGGGAGGTTTACAATATACAAAGTCATCCATCACTTAACTGGGTGGACATGTTCTGAGAACTGACTCCTTAGGTGACATCATCATTGAGCCAACATCACAGTATGGTCACACACATCTCAATGGCATAGTCTGCTACACATCTCAGCCATGTGGTGTGACCCATCATACAGACTATCACTGCACTGAACACTAGAATTATGATCTGAACATGTCTAAGCATAGGAAAGGTACAATATAAAAAGTAAAAAATGGCACACCTGTCTAGGGCACTCACCATAAATGGAGCTTGCGGGACTGGAAGTTGCTCTGGGTGGGCCAGTGAGTGAATGTGAAGGCCTGGGGTGCTGCTGTGCACACCTGTGGGCTTTATAACCATGGTGAATTAGCCTACACCAATTTTTTTTTTTTAGTTTTTAGAAATTAACCTTAGCTTATTATGATGTCTTTACTTTATTTTTTTAATTTTCAAAACTTATCCTTAGCTTATTATAATTTTTTTTACTTGATAAACATCAAAATTGTTCAACTTTTTGACTCTTTCAAAGTAACACTGCTTAAAACACAAATACACGCGTGGCACAGGAGTATAAAAATATTTTCCTTCTTTATATCCTTCCTCTATATGCTCTTGTTTACTTTATTTTAATTTTAATTTTTTTACTTTTTAAACTTTTTTGTTCAAAACTGAGACACAAACACGACATCCGCCTAGGCCTGCACAGGGGCAGTATCATCAGAGCCACTCCCCGGAACACCTGGACATCTGGAAAGTCTTCAGGGACCATAACACGTGCGGTGCTGTCACCTCCCACGATAAAAGGCCTTTGGGAAACCTCCTAAAGCACCTGCTTGGGGCTGTTTTACAGTTAACGTTTTTTGTTTTAGTAAGTAGAAGGAATATAGCTAGGGTGACCAGACTTCCCGCTTTTGAACAATTTGTCCCGCGTCCAGCGGCGTTTTAAAAAAGTCCCAATTTTTTGAAAGAATGCACTAACGGGTGGGAGAACAGGAAGGGAAAATACGGTTTTCGGCTGCCATGTGGCTATTTCGCCAGAATATGAGTTTTATATTATTTTTGTTAATTTTATAATGTTAAACTGTAATAATAACAAATAATGCTGAGAAGTGATTATTGAGAACTGCTTATCAAAGTTTGCAT
>CAUYQV010020489.1:0-13568 GCA_963574575.1 Galagoides demidoff | reverse complement strand
TGCATGGAGTAAACTGTGAGCCCTTGTTGTGGGGGAGGGGACTCCCGTCCGCTTGGTGGTAGATTTTGTACCTTTTGGTTGTATTTTTGGGGTCGCAGCTCACCTCAGGAAGGTTGAAGTGCGCTTTTCAATCTTCTCTCTCGGCTCTGCTCCAAACCATCAGCTCCCTTGCTAACCTTCTGTTCTTTAAGCCTCCTTCTGGACAGGAGCTTCTGTAAAAAGCTGGCTGCAGTCTGCCATTTTGGCTCCACCCCCCCTTTTTTTTTTTTGAGACAGAGTCTCACTATGCCGCCCTTGGTAGAGTGCCTTGTTATCATAGCTCACAGCAACCTCCAACTCTTGGGCTTAAGCGATTCTCTTGCCTCAGCCTCCTAAATAGCTGGGACAACAGGTACCTGCCACAATGCCTGGCTATTTTTTGGTTGTAGTTTTCATTGTTGCTTGGCAGGCCCAGGCTGGATTCAAACCAGCCAGCTTTGGTGTATATGGCTGGTGCACTTAGCTGCTGAGCTACATGCGTGGAGCCTCAAAGCCACTTTTATATTCATCACCCCAAACTGATAATACCTTTCAGCTCCCCACACATAGGTTACTTTCTCCCCTATCTACACAGATCTCTCTTCCAAAGGCTTTATGTCAGGTCTATCCTAAAATTTGAGATACCTCAGAAGAATTTATTGCTAAATTATCCCTCTCAATGTCTAAAACAGGTTGCCTATCCTTTGTCAGCTTAGCTGATTTCTTCCATCTGTGGATCCCCAATTTTGACATTTTAGCTAAGACACTGTATCAGCTAGCCACTGGGAACCCCCATGAACTCCTCCTCCTCTAGCCCTCCCTCTCTCAACCCTTTAGGAAACTCAAGCAGGCCTTACTTCAATCTTCATCCATTTTCCTTCCTAATCCCACCACTCTTTTTCCTCTATGTTGAGAGCTGTCAGGGATTGGCTGTCACCTGAAACAAAAGACCAAATCATCTTCCTACACGACTTCTTACCTCTGCATCTTAGCAGCAAATTCTTATTTATTTATTTATTTTTGAGACAGAGTTTCATTATGTCACCCTTGGTAGAGTGCTGTGGCATCACAATGCACAGCAACCTCACACTCTTGGGCTTAAATGATTCACTTGCCTCAGCCTCCCTAGTAGCTGGGACTACAGGTACCTGCCACAATGCCTGGCTATTTTTTGTTGTTGTTGTAGTTGTCATTGTTGTTTAGCAGGCCTGGGCCGGGTTTGAATCCACCAGCCCAGGTGTATGTGGCCAGTTCCCTAACCACTGAGCTACAGGCTCCGAGACCAAATTCACTTTTAGTTCAAGAAAGCTGCAAATTCACTTTCACCACATTTATACCTCCAAATCCCTTCAAAACTGCCCCACTTCCTGACTGTCTCTAACTCTCCTCTGGTTTACCCTGAAAGTCCTTGTCCTCACCCTACCTTCTCCACAACCTAAACACTTCAACCGTATGCCCGATATTCAGCCTTGTTTTCTTCTGTAACGTGGCTAGGCCTCAATGCAAACTTAATAACTCTCAGTAGCCTAAAACCACACCTTTAACTTAAGCGTCCTTCAAAACCTTAACTTTTGCCACCGCAATGAAAAAGGTCAGAGGTTCCTTACCTTTAAGTCTTCTTTACTCTGAAAATTTTTGTCTCTCTCTGTCTCTTATTTTTCATTTACTTATAAAAGTTAATCATAGTCCCGTTATTTGCTTCTCTATAATTTCTACTCTATAGCTGGTAGTTTTTTTTTTTTCTGGCACATATTGAAAATTTATTAATCTCAAACCAGAATTATAACAGTGTGCATTTCTGTATAATATTTTATATTGAGGTTTGTTTACATTTATGTCATTTGAACTATCTAATAATCCTGGGAGCTTGGCAATTTTATTTATTTATTTTTTGTCTTTTTTTTTTTTTTTTTACTAAGTCAGATACACATAGATCATGAATACATTCATGCATATGTGGAGTACAATGTGGTGATTTTTTTTAATACAATCTGAGCTGGTAGTTTTTAAAAAATTATTTAAATTCAGATGCTTTAAAGTCATAAAACTGCCATTTATATATATTTCTAAGTTTTGCTGAATTTTACAATAAATTTACATTTTTAATTTTAAAACTCTAAATTCTGAAATCTAGATAAACAACTGCAATAAAGTGTAAGGACATGTTCTCGGTGCCTAGACCAGCAGCTATCAGGCGCAGTCTAGTCCACATAGCCTCTCCTTCCCTGCTATAGTTTTGCCCCATGGCTATTCGTGAAGAAACTGAATCCTCCAGTCATCCTGTTTTCTGTCTTTACACCTGATAAGTTAATTAAGAATACAGATAAGTCCTGTCTTTTATAGCCATTTTTGACACCAAATAAGACTTTAAAAGACAAGAAAAAAAAGGCATCAGGGATAATGCTTATGTTATGGTTTTGAAATACTTTTCAATAACTTAAAAGCTTAACATCATATTATGTTAGGTGAGAAAGATAAAGATAAGATATCTGAGTAAAGATGTAATACTTCAGCTGTCTATGCTTATTTGGGAAACTAAGTCTTTTTTCTATTAGGGAATAAGACTTTTACCCTTTAAAATCTTCTAATTATCAGCGGGGCTAAGTGAATAACTTACTTTATAATTCACTGTGGTACTGTTTTATGAAAAATGTTTTTGATAAGGAAAATTGAACAGAAAGAAAAATAATGTAGTATGAGAAAGGATCTTGTATGGTAAACTTTTGTCCTGAAGTAGAATGACTGGTTATTTAAGGAAAGTGAAAGTGAGGACAAAATAGAAAGTTTAGCATGTTTATAGACTGTCTGTGCAGGTTTCATAGAATTCATAAAAGGGAAATTATGAAGGGCTTTCCATATGATCCAGTTAACTATAATTTATAAAATTTAATTAAAACAACAAAGTTTTCTTGAAATAGTAATTAACTTAATGAAATTACATAACCTGTTTTCCTTTAAAAATCACACTACAGGAAGTTTTTTTTTTCTTTTTCAGTAACTGGCCTGAAAAAAATTAAACTTAAAAAAGTTAAGGTTTATACCAATATAGCCTCCTGTATTGCCTTTAAAATATTTTTAAATTCAGTCTTTTTGACCTCAACCTAGCTTTTCAAATATTAAGACCACCAAAACTCTAAAAGGGGCACATTATTAGGCTTATTTAAAATGCTAAAATTGTACAGGAAACAAAATGTATTCTTGCTTACCCACTGACTGGTCAGGCACTTGTATTCTGGCCTACCTGTCTCCTCATATAAACATGACCTCTCCTGATCAGCCTCTTCTAATAAAAACATATGTCAGGACCCCAAGAGCCCCCATTTTAATCCCACTCCTCACCACCTTGGGGAGATACAGGGATCAAGACAGAACTTGGAGGCATGGGGTCTTTCCTACATTTTTAAACTACAAGACCAAGCAGATTCCTTAGCATCCATAACCCTCCAAAACAGACCTGGTTTAGACCCTCTCACTGCAGAAGAAGGAAGCTTGTGTTTATTTTTAGATCAAGAATGCTGCTTCTATGCCAGCCAGTCTGGACTGGTCAGAGATGTGGCTCTTGCATGAGCTGACCAGGCTGCCAACCTTCAAAGACAAAGAGAAAACGGCTGGCAGTCTTGGTTTGACTCACAAAACTGGCTCCCCTGGGCTTACCTATGTTGGCCCCTCTACTTCTTTTATTACTTTGTGTCTCTAGGTCCATACCTTACTGTAATTCAGTTCATCAAGAACACAGTTTGCAACTTATCCCAACAACATGGCACCCAAGTCCTTCTTCTAAAAGAGGCTTGCCTGAGACAACACCCAAACCTTTCTAACCCTAATAACTCCCCCTCTACCCCTAAAGGAGTTGGCACTCCCATCCAGCAGGAAGTAGTTTTGAGAGATTCCTCCATCTCTATTCTGTAAGATAAAGTGGGGAGTTGCAGGAAAGGAATCCTCATAACCCTGACAGGAGAGCAGGCATTTTAGAAAATCAGGTCAGAAACCAGTAATCCTCTCCCCAGATTCCTGGAGTGCTTCAAGGCCAGAGTTCATGGAAAATCTTACCCATAATTCTGATCCTAAGGATATCCCATAATCCTGATCCGCACTAGAGAAGAGCCTGGAGCAGTACTCTGGGCTCACTGCCCCTTTCCACCGATACGGATAAGGCTAATAAAAGCCTTTTGCAACTAGGTGGGAGCTGAGCTGACATCTAGTCAGTTTCCATTCTCCTTTTATCCTCTATTACCTTGTCCCTGGACTGGCCTCCTCCCCTTTCTTGCAAACCCTCACTCCAGTTCTAAGGTAGAACCTCTCAGAAACCATCTATATTAAAATAATGTAGAGCCATAGGTGTAAATAGAAATCAATGTCTGATTTTTAAAACAGTGTAGATACAGCCAGAAGTTAACCAACCACTGTTTCCCTAACATCCTTGCTGCTGTAACAGGTCACTGCTTAGTATCTCTATCTTCTCTGACAGGCATAAGATTTGTGGCCTTTCCAATCCTACTACTTCTGCAGATATCATTGCTATTAAGATTGGTCTTTAAGGTATTTTTCAGACTCAGCATTCCGGAGAACTACTGACACCAACCAGACTTGTGGATAGGTGTGGGAATGAATCCAACAGCTCTGAAACACTCTACCGCAGAAACCTCCCAACTGAGAAAATAATTTCTGCATCACAACCCTATGAGCTCATTTCTCACGAACCAGCAGAGATATTTTAGATCAAGAATGCTGCTTCTGTGCTTGTAAAGATAGTTTTTAACTATCCCAAATTCTTAGGGAGATGAATTTGCTCTTTCTATCTCCTCACATGGTGCCTATGATATTAAACTTTTCCTGTGTGCTGTTAAAAAAAAAAAAGAAAATAAGATCTGCTCACTTGTGTTGTACACCATCTATGTGCCCCCACTGTGGCAAATCTTTATTTCTTCTAAAAGTTTAGTTTTAATGATTAAATTGATAGCATCTCAGTGTGAAAAACAGTTACAGAGACCTATAGAAAGTTAAAGGCGTCTTTATTTCAATTCTACTTCCGTCAATTCCACTGTGATGTGTTGATTCTTCTGGATTTTTTTTAATGCATATACAAATGTTTACACACACACACACACGCACACACGCAGGTACGTTTTATGCAGAGATGGGAGAATCACTCATCTATCATTTGAATTTTGCTTTCCCTGTTCTCTGTGCTTTGTCTGATGGAATGCTTGCAATGCTCTGTGAAGCTTTGTCAGGACAATTTTACATATGTGAAGACTGAGGTTCATAGGTTCATAAGCTGTGTCTGAGGCTGATCACTCACAGAGTGACTTTTGCTGATGGTCTGACTCACTTGTCCACTGCTTGCTTTGGGTGGGGGTGGAATGGCTCCTGGAAAGAAGCACCAGCCTCTCTCTTCCCCAGGGTACCCCCTCCTTATGGCACAGCTTCGGACATTGCTCTAGTCAGGTGTGTGATTTGTTCCTTGTTAAAAAAAAATTGGAGGGATTTCTGCATCTCTATTCTGTAAATAAAAAGTGGGGAGTTGTGGGAAAGGAGCCTTTTGGGGCTTGGAATGTCCCCATTTGGGAGTTTCCACTTTCCACTCTACCTTTCTTTTGGTCTCCTTCCCCCTCTCTGGAATCCACCTGATGGCTCTTGCCCTTTCTGTGGCTGCAGACACCTGCTTCTGGATTAAATGCTGGGCTAAATTTTGTCCCCAAGGATACCAATTCTACTGGGGCATGGGTGTCCAGGGAGCGAGGGCTCACTTGCCTATGTGGGCTGCTGGGTACTTTATCCTCTGACCATAGGAGCTTTCTAAAGTCACAGTTTTCCCTCCTCTTTCATTTGGGTCCCAAGGAAGGATGTCTCCTCCTCGAAGCCCTCGTGTCGGTATCACTGTGTGAGACATTCTTCTGTTTTTATTTGATCATAGTCTGTCTTCCCCCAAGATGCTGCCCCTTGATAGAGGGGAAGCATTTGTTATAATCCCAGTGCCTGAAACAGTGCCCAGCACATAGTAGATGCTCAGTGAACTCATGGCTATAGGAGCAGCCTGGGCAGGCAGAGAATATCCTCTTAAACTTATAACTAAAAAATCTGAGTATCCTAAAGGGTAAACGCAGAAGTGCAGAGCCGTGAGATTCCTGTTTAAATTTTCTGATTCTAGTGCCTCAGGCTCTTTAAACACTTCTTTTCCATGCCCTTTATTTATTTTATCATTGGGGAATCATTGAAGGTACAATGAGCCAGGTTATACTGCTTGCATTTGCTGGGTGAAGTCCCTCTATTAATAGCGTCCTGCCCTCAAGAGATGTGTCACACGCGGTGGCCCCACATCCCCCTTCCCTCCTTCCCTCTTCCCCCTCCCCATACCCTTTATTTTTTATTGCTGCTAGGCAGGGTCCAGGCAGGCAGGGATTACAGCTCAGCCCCCTTCAGCCTTGTCCAGGACATAAGAACAGAACAGGGGCAAAGAAGTCCCAGGAGGAAGGGAGAGGAGATTCTAGGGGGAGAAGATACTCCTGACTGTGTGTTTCTCTGACCTCTGGTTCTGCTTCTTTCTCTGGGGTCCCTGGGTCTCCCTTCCTGCTCCCAGTGCCTGCTTCCCTATCTCTGAGCTCTCCTTGTTTCATCCATGCCCATCTGTATTGGGCCTGGGCCAATCCCATCCTCTCTCCTGGGCCTCAGGAACTCCCTCTCCACCCCCTTTGCCCTGCAGGATGCTGCAGCTGACCCTGTCCTGGCTGGGCCTGGGGCCAGTGGCAGCCTCCCCATGGCTGCTGTTGCTGCTGATTGGGGCCTCCTTGCTCCTGGCTCACATCCTGGCCTGGACCTACACCCTCTATGACAACTGCCATCGTCTCCGCTGTTACCCGCGGCCCCCCAGGAAGAACTGGTTCTTGGGTCACCTGCACCTGGTGAGTTGGCAACAGGAGGATTCTAGGGTGTCAGAGTGGGTGGACTTCTCCAGGGCTGAGAAGGGGGCTTAGAGAGCCGAAGGTTGAGGTGGGCTGGGTCTGGGATAGCAGGAAAGTAAGGAAAATGCTCAGTCCCTCATTGCTCTGCGGTGCCGCCCCAGGCCTCTCTTACCCCCTTGGCCCTGACCCCCCAGACTGCTTAGGCTCCTTTCCTTGCCTGTCTTCCCACATTGCTGCACCTTGAGGGGCTCTGAGGGAGGGCTGCACAGAGCATTGACCTCTGGTGTTCCCAAAGTCTCCACTGCTGAACTTGAGGCCTTCTGAGGGGCACCACCATTCCAGCCCACCCCAAAGCAAGCAGTGGACAAGTGAGTCAGACCAGCAGCAAAGTTCACTCTGTGAGTGACCAGAGTCTGCTCCCTGCCTGGCCTATTTTCCTGCATCTGCTCCTCTCTGGACAGCTACTTTCCCCGGAATTAGCTGTGACACCTCTACCCCCACCCAAAACACAGAAGGACAGAAGCCAGGTGTGAGCGGTGTCTCACCCCCTACCCTTCCTTGGCTCCTTTTTCTTATCCTGCCCTTCCCTACTAAGATGTCCCCCTGGGCCCTGCTGTCCTACCTGCAAAAACGCTGGCCACTCACTTCCCCTTTCAGAGCCTTTGTTAAGCCTCTTCCCCCAGTCCTTGCCCTCTGACTTAGACCTGGTGGTCTCTCTGTTGGGGGATGTGGCCTCATTCAATTCATTTGTAAATGGCAGGAGTGATGGATGTGCCCTTAGGGATGGTTCACAGGACACACTATGCACTAGACTGGTCTATGGGTGGGATTCACCTTCCTCGTGGACAATTAGAGTTCCTCTCCACTCCCTTGGGTTCTGCTGAGAATGGAAGCTCACGAAAAGGAAACAGCCCAGGTGGATCAGAAAGATCAAGAAAGGATGTGGAAATCAGCCTTAGGGACATGTCCTGAGGCCACACTGGTGCCTAGAAACTCCCCTGGGTTGGAGCCACTTCTAGGACAAGAAACTATTTCTGCTGGGCTGAAATGGCTGAAATGGTTCTCTCTTGGGCACACAGCGTGTCTTCTCCCTCTGCTTGGAATGCACTCTTGTGACTTGGAGATTGCCTGAGAGAGAAAGAGCAAGAATGAGAGATTCCATTCTTCTGTGCAGAATCTGGACACACTGTTCACTCCAGAGGCTGCACCATCTCCAGAGGCCCCAGACCTGCTGTGTTAGTCAGGTTCCCCTTAGACACAGAATTAATAGGATGTATCTGTATCATTATTTATATCCATATCTGTATCCATATCTATACCTTTTCCCCATATCTATATCTATCTATATTATATTATCTCTGTCTAGATAGAAAGAGGCAGAGAGAGGCAGGGAGAGAAAGAGAAGAGGGGATTTAGTATGTGAATTGCCTCATGTGTTTATGGAGGCTGGGTGCCATCTGCAAGCTGGAGATCCAGGGATCTGGATTCAGTGTCAATCAAAGGCCTGAGAATCTGGAGTTCTGATGTCCGAGGGCAGGAGAAGATGACTGTCCCAACTCCCGAAGACAGAGCCAACTCCCCCTTCCCCTGCCTTTTTGTTCTCAGTGGTCGTCCATGGATTGGTGGTGTCTGCCCACAGAGGGGAGGGAGGATTGTCCTTTTACATTTTACCAGTTAAAAAGCTAATCTCCACAGGAAATGCCCTCACAGACACATCTAGAAATGGTGTACCAGCCATCTGAGCATCCTTTTGCCAAGTCATGTTGGCACTTGAAATTATTGATTATAGGAGGTGACTGTCCTGCCTTACTTGCAGATTTCCCCCATGGAGGAAGGTTTGAGGGACCTGATTCAACTGGTGGCCACCTACCCCCAGGGCTTTCAAATGTACATTGGACCCATCTGCCCTGTCATCACTTTGTGCCACCCCGACATCATCCGGTCTGTCCTCATTTCCTCAGGTACCTATGCAGCGCTTGTGGTGGTGGGTACTTTGGCACATCCAAGGCCTTGCTGCCCCTCCTACCCCAAGTTCCTGCGTGGTTTCTGCAGCACCCTAGACCCTCCTTCCTCTTCTTCCTCAGCCATCTTCCCCTTCCCTTCATGTACTAACCAGCCCCCACGTCAGCATCTATTCCTGCTCTGCCATCTGCATCACCCCTGCCCTGGTGTTCAGGGGCCCCAGAGTTTCCCAATCCAGGGCCCTGTGCTGGAGCAACTCTTAATCTTGAGAAGATGGATTTGAACAGAGACATCCCCAATTTTGTGGGATCAGAAATAGGCCAGAGAGAGGGAGGTGGGGAGGAGGGATGGAACCTCTGTGTTCCCACTAATAGGCACAATGTGAGGGTGTATGGCACACCTCTTGAGGATGCGACAGAACTACAACCAGGACCTTATGTAACAGATGCAATTGTTAGAACCTA
Source organism: Galagoides demidoff (assembly GCA_963574575.1). Lineage (NCBI taxonomy): Eukaryota > Metazoa > Chordata > Mammalia > Primates > Galagidae > Galagoides > Galagoides demidoff. The sequence continues at coordinate 4,222 of CAUYQV010020489.1, read as the reverse complement.
ATTGTTTGTACCCTCATGTTAATCTTCAAAAAAGAAAAGAACCTACTTGGCCAGATGGGAAATGACAGCTGGGGTAGGCTGGAAGGCTTCCTGGAGGAGGCGTTGCTGGAGCTCAGTCTGGAACAATGAATAGGATTTTTAAAAAAGAGGTTAGGGTAAGACAATGGGCACTCTTTGTAATCAAGGTGTCAGCTGTGACCATCTCCAGGCCCAAAGCAGTAGGACTTGTGGCTGGTGGAAGACCTGGACTGCTGTTTCTGTTACTCTCATCCTTACTGGAACAGTGCCTTCTATACCACCCTGTGGCTTGTCCACCCTAAATTGACTGGTCTTTTAATCCATGTCCCAGGTATCTCCAATGGGAAATCCTGTCACAGCCTGGTGCCCTTCCCTTGACCTCTACCCTTCCTTTCCTTGGACAGGCCGTGGTGAGCAGGGAAACAGGCAGTGTACCATATAGACTATGGCTCTGACACCAAAATGCTGAGTGCCTCTGGGCAGGTCTGTTGCTCTGTCTGGCTGCTGAGGTCTCCTTCAGTTGTGAGTGGTGGAAACTCACCCCCTGTGGTCTAAGCAAATAGAGAAAATCTATTGACTACAAAGTCCAGGGATGCTGCTTTCAGGCATGGCTACATCCAGCTCCACACAATGTCATTGGGAATTTATCTCCCTCTCTTGGTTTTCCATTCTTTGTGTTGCTTTTCCTTTCAAGTCAGCCGCTTCTTAATGGTATCAGTGAGGCATCTCAGAAGCTTGGTTCCCATCAGAAAAAGGAACCTTTCCTTCAGTGTTGCCATAATGGCCTGTGATTTACTTTCACTGCCTCAACGTGGGTCACAAAACAAATTTATAATTCGATTACTGTTACTGATTGCCCAGTCTTGGCAGGTGTCAGGCTTGCAGAGCTATTGTATTGAGGAATAGAAGTAAGTTTGCTAGTTAAGAGTTGGGGCTAGGGGTTCAGACAGACCCATTCTCAGGTCTCAGGCATGCTGCTTACTACCAGGCTGACCAGGGGCAAATGATGTCATCCTCCAGTACCTCAGTCTCAGGGGACCCTGGGGAGGCTCAGCACAGAGAGGATGATAGGATGCTGCTTGGAATTCTCAGGGCTCGGATCAGGGTCTCTACCTTGCAGGTGCTTCTCTCGGTGGCCTGAAATGCATGGGTTAGGTCCTGTTATTTCTTCTCCAGATTAAGGATCAGAGGAAGTTTTCCTATCCACACAGGGGCTAGGAAGCACCCCTAGAGACGTGTTCCTCTGGCTGATGGAGCTCCAGCACGCAAGCATTCTCATCTTCCACCCAACCTGCATCAAGCCCCTCCTCTTTACTTCAGGTTGACGCTGACTGGACACCACTTTCTGGTGCTGAGGTCTGTCTGCTACCTGTAGCTGGTCATGTGGCAGGGGACTGCAGACAGGAGGGGATGGGGTGGTGATGACACTGTCTCTTGTCTCTACTGGACTTCCAGCAATCTGACTTCTGGTTCTATCTGCTCATGTCCAAGGGGTGTCTGTTGGTATCTGCTATAATGGCCACATCATGTCCCAAGTCTATTTCCCCTGGGTCCTGGTTGAGACTGGTTTGTGTTACAGCTGGTTATTCCTGACATATACTTCCACCTGGGGTCACATGGAGATGGTCATATTTGGGCCTCAGCTGTGGCCAGGGACATGTGGGGCGTGCTGGGATTTATTGTCTGAGATGCTGTTTGAGATTGTCTTTTCTCCTGCTGGTCACATCTGGACCATGTGGGGGACTTGTCCAAGATCTGGACCAAGGTTCCCTTTGTGAACTGAGACATTATTTCAGTATTCAGAGTTCAGTATTCAGGCTAGTCTAAGGGTATGCTTGAGTTATACCTGAGGAAGAGTCTGGGTCATACCTGTGCCACGTCTTTGATATAAAAGGGACCATATTTAAATCCTATCAGGGGCTGTTGTGTGTGGTATGCTGAGGTCATGTCAGACAATCACAAGGCCATGTGAGAGCTTTTTGTGTCATGCTAAGGGCTGTCATATATTTGTGTCCATGTCAGGACATGTTACCACATGGCAGGGACATGCCACATGTTCTAGGTCCATGCTAAGAGATGTCAGAAAGTTTTGGGGCAGACGTGGTGTCCTGTGTTCCTATGAAGGTGTTTTGTAGATGGGTGAGCTTACTTGGTTGGTGTAGATCATGTTGCATCTTTGAGAAGCCATGTCACGGTGGGCTGGGGCATGCTGTGCCATGTCATGGTGTGTCATTGCTATACTGTCCTTCTTCAGCTTGGTCTGGTCCCACTCTCCCTGCTTCTGCCCTTGTCCCCCTTCCTGCTTTCCTGGATTTGGAGGTTAGAAATGAAAACTCCTGACTGGGAGCCTCTGCCCTTACCCCATATTTATCCTTTACCTCTCTCCTTGTCCCCTGATGGTCGTCATTCATGCCAGCTTACATTTCACTCAAGGACATGGTCTTCTACAGATTCATGAAACCCTGGCTAGGTGAGTATCTGTAGATTCATGAAACCCTTGTAGGTGAGGGGGAGGGGGGACATCCTTGTCAGTCAGGAGAAGGTGTTACCTGTGCCTATCGCCCTTGACTGCTCTACTAGGGGATGGACTTGCGACGACGAGTGCTGGTGACAAGTGGAGACGCCATCGTCACATGCTGACACCCTCCTTCCATTTCAACATCTTGAAACCCTATATGAAAGTTTTCATTAAGAGCGCAAACATCATGCACGTAAGTTCCTTGAGCGCAGGGTCTCAGCTGGAACATTGGGGTCAAAGTGACCTCAGACAGATCTGATTTGGAATTTTGGCTCTGCTGGGTGTCTTAGGAACCATTATTGATTTCTGTTTCCCTCTGAGACTTAGTACTGTGGATCAGCAAGGCAGCCTTGCTGGTCTTGTCTCAGTTGCTCACTTGTGTGGGGCTTGCCCAGCACCAGGTTGATGAAAGATGGCCTCAGCTGAGAAAGATGAACTATGCCCCATATAACTCTCTCCCTCCAGAGTTCATCCCAGGGTTGTTCCCATGCAGCAGAGTTCCAAGGGAGTGAAAGGAAGCTGCAATGCCTATTGAGGCCTAGGTTTATTACAGTTATTATATCATCATGTTCACCACATCGTATTGACCAAAAATAGTTTAAAGACCAGCACAGAATCAAAATGTGGGAATATAAAATAGACTTCATCTCTTGATGGAAGTTGTTAAAAAAAATCACATTTCAAATGGTATGGGTACAGGGGAAAAGGAGAATTATTATATGGATTTTTTGGACTGCCTAGGATTTTTTTCTTACTCGCAAGGTGGCAAGTTCGTTTGTTACTATTTCATGGTTTCTTTCAGAAGACCTGAGACTCCAGGGTCAGAGACAAAGGGTAGTGTACTACTCATGGCACATCAAGCAGCCTGTGCTTCTGCTTGGTTTTTCTCCTTTTTTCCAAGCCTCCTGAATCCCATGTGGGTGAAACAGGTGGGGTTTTATCAATGCCTGCTGATAGAGTATATTGCATTATAGGGGAAGAACATTAGGCTTAGGGAATCTGCTATAATACCAACAGACATAAGTCCTATATGCCCAGGGGGAAGTATTGCCTTATCACTCAAGGCTATTCTCTGCAAACAAAATTCTGAGGAATGGCCCAGGTTAAAAACATCAGGGCTTTGCATTCTTGGCATGCCTAGCAAGCATGCTCACGGTTCATGGAGGACTATCTCTCCCAAATAGGGATATTTTTGGAATGAATTTATAATAATAATAAGGAAAGATAACTTTTTTGAGGACTCACTATATGACAGAAATGATCCAAGGTGCCAACCATGACAAAAAGCTAATAATATTTTAACAACTTGTTTAGGATTAGAGTTTATTTTCATCCCAATACAGGTGAAACTCAGAGCCAGAAATATTGGAACAATTGGTCAAGTTTACTCATGTAGTAACTTCCAGGAGTGATGGAACAGAGACTCTAACTTGGTTTATGTACAAAAGCATGACATCTTAACTTTTACTGAACATTTGTCAGATGACTATCCCATTTAAAGTAGTACCAAAGAAGATGAAATATTTGGGGGTATACTTAACTAAGGATGTGAAAGATCTATACAAAGAGAACTATGAAACTCTAAGAAAAGAAACAGCCGAAAATGTCAACAAATGGAAAAATATACCATGCTCATGGCTGGGAAGAATCAACATTGTTAAAATGTCCATATTACCCAAAGCAATA
>CAUYQV010020487.1:0-10139 GCA_963574575.1 Galagoides demidoff | reverse complement strand
AGATAACTTTATCAAAGTGTTCTAACAGTGGCATAATAGTAATTGTTGATTACTCTTCTTGTGGCATGATGCTTATTTAAGTAAATCATATGTGCGGTAACGGCACTGCAGGTAAGTGAGGCAACCACTTTTACCAGGGATGGAAATTATGGGACATCCTACTGGATATTAATGGCATGAAAGGGCACACCTGCTGCTCATTGAAATTATTCTGTCCCACAGACATTTATTACCTTCTGAGTAATGTGGGGGATAAAAAAATGAATAAGTGCTTATTCTTAAAGAGTTTGGACTATTGGAAGAAGAAAGCATTAAGAATCGACTATATTACAGAGTAGACAAGTGGAACCAATATATTAATTCCAGCCAGGGACATAGAGAAGGAATCTTCAAAGGTAGTTTGAATAGGGTGTGGATGCATGGGAGGGGTCCAACAGGGGCAGATGAAAGGGAACCCCACATCCTGGGGGGGAGCTGTTCAAGGGCACGGAAGTTGTAAAGCGAGGTGGGTTCTCACTCCGGGAAGTGAAGCCCCACAGGGACTCTCGGGCTGGGCGGGGTTACTAAGGGGAACAGGAGCAGGTCAGCCTAGTGGGAAGGGCGTCTGGGCTTGAACTGGGGCTTTATGCTCCTTATCTTAGAGGGCCTGTAATCACTACCCAGAGGGACGGAATAAGAAATTTAAATGTGTCATAAAAACATGGCTTTATGTCCTAGATTCCTAAAGAAAAGTCATTTTAAGAAACAATTTCCTTCAGTAAGAAACTCCAGGTAGGTGACCTAACCATAGTATAAGTCTGTCACCCTCTAGGCAAGTCTGCAGTCTGTAAATAATTCCACCCGATTTAACACTTTCTGTTTCAGGAAGTGCATTAGAGCACTGAGTTCACCACAGTGTTACAGCAGGACGTCATTCCCAAATGCTTTCCAGAAAAGCTAGACTGCTTCCAAGCAGTCGTATTTCTTTATCTGCCTCCAACCAGCCTAAGACATGAAGGCAAAGGCTTGCAGGGATGGCATTACTGACCTTCTATAGCAGTGGTTCTCAACCTTCCTAGTGCTGCAACCCTTTAATACAGTTCCTATGGGTCACGACCCACAGTTTGAGAACCGCTGTTCTATAGCAAAGTAAATGTTCAGTCTATGGAATGAAGGTTTTACTGATTTTAAGGCTTTTTATCTTAGAAACTTAATTATTTGTTTGTTCATTTACATATATTATCTGCTAATGCCAAATAGTTAAAAGATGCAGACACTGTGAAAATGAGATATGATGCCCGACGTCAGGAGTCTGCAGTCCAGTGTGACCCTGCACAGTTAGCTGTACGGCTGAGACTTCAGAAGTCTGTTGTCTAGTGTGACCCTGCGCAGTTAGCTGCATGGGTGAGACTTCAGGAGACTGCAGTCCAGTGTGACCCTGCGCAGTTAGCAGGATGGGTGAGACGTCAGGAGTCTGTTGTCTAGTGTGACCGGGCACGATTAGCCGCACGGGTGAGACTTCAGGAGTCTGTTGTCCAGCATGACCGGGCACAGTTAGCTGCATGGGTGAGTAGAAGGCACACCAGGAGGGTCACCAGCCAGAGAGTTGGAGGGAGCCAGGGCAGTGCACGAGCAGGACCTTGGGTGCAGCTGTGATGGACGGCAGCTTTCTGTAGATACAGCTTCAAGTTGTGACCTATGACTGGAGATGCGAAGGACCAGGGGAGACTGCTCTGCTCAGGACAGAGAGGCACGTGAAGGCACGGGGACATGGAGGACCAGGCCACGTGGGCTCCCCGAATGGTTTCGCACATTAACACAACACATGAAGTGACAAGAAGAAAAAAGTGGGGGCAGATATGAAAGGAAGCCTGGAGCTTGAAGGAAACCTCAGTCCCTGCCTCGGTGGCACTGGCAGGCTCAGCAAAGGTGTGTGCTCACACGGGCACCCGGCCAGCCGGCTCAGTCTGCGGCGGTCACCCAGTCACAGTCATCCAGCGCCACTCACACCCACTCAGCACCCGGGACTGGGCAGAGACGCCTGTCCGTCCCCTGAGGGCTGCCTCTGTGCTTTTGCTGGGCTCCACTTCCACAGCACCCCCTTCTCTCCTGAGTTCCGTCGCCCCATGTCTCCTGCCTGTACTCCTCTCACAGTCCCAACTCCATCGCTACGGCATCCTTGAGGTTGACGTAGTGAGTCCCACTTAATCTGATGCTCCCTTGTTTTTCTTAGAACAGAGCACTTACAAGGCAAAAAAGACCTTTGTAAACGCTGCTCAGCTCTCACATTGTATTAAGAGCCATTCGGAGGTGAGGATGGACAAAGGAAATGACCAGTGGGCAGTGCTTCTATCCTCCCCTGCTGCCTAAAGGCAACCCTTCAGACCATTGTATGGTGGGTGGGACAAAGGGGCTTACATGGGGGAAAAGTTAAAACTCGTTCTCCTCTTTGGAGATACCCTACTTTAAAGCAGAGCAGAGTGGGGTGCAAAGTTTAAAGGATAAAGCCACATAGAGAGACAAACCGTGTCTCTCACCCTCTAGGAATGCACTAGAAATGAATGCAGAGCTCGTGGAGCTCCAAGATTGAGACATTTGTTTAAGTTCCAGCTGGCTCCTGAGCCATGAGAATCACTGAACGAGTAGAAAATGGCACCCAGACAGCCTCACCGCCATGAGATGCTTGGTCATTAACCAAGTCTATGACCCAAGAAAGAGACGCACTCAAGAAACAACCAAAATAGACGTTTTGCTTTCCCCACATTGATACATAACTCTCCTCCCACCAAACTTCCCCCAGGACACTGGGTGTCTCCTTGCTCTTTGCATCTAGCCCTCCCCCTCAAATAGGTATTTCAGAATTAGGTCTTTTTGAAAGCCTAAATAAAGTTGTATTCACATCACAAAGCAGAACATGATGGGGAAAATGTGGGTTTTGAAGTGAGCTGAGTCTGAGTCTGGATGGGGTCTCTTGCTTATTCACCGGGACTCCTGTGGCAACTTGCTTCTCACCTGCGTTGCCACTGCTGAAATCTGACAGCCCTTGACAGCCCTCCAGAGCTGGCTGCCTCAATCCCAAGATTGAAGTCTCAGCTCACATCTGGAATTTTCTTTTTCCCTTTCAAGAAATTGGTCTTAACTCAGCAACCCTTTAGATTAAGAGGATCATAGACAACACGTTAAACATACAGGAATGACTTTGACTTAGGATGCCGTCAACGCCAAGAGTCATGAACATAAACATACCTGTCCAGGAAAATGTAGTCAATAAAACTCTGATGGAGTGGAAAGAATTAAAACTCGTTCTTAGCTGTATACTTTATTAATACGATAACTTAATCTGCTTCCAATCCCCCAAGGACATTTCTATTCCCTCTCTTAAGTTCAAATGTTCCCAGTTAACAAGTTTGTAAAAATACTGAGCAAAATTGGTCTGTGCTGTTAAAAGTTCCCTGCCTTTTAAAGAACAGCCATATTTTCTAAAGTCTTGCCAGTTAGAGAAGCTAAGCAGCTTAGCACATTGGTTTTGAGTAACAGGAAGTCAGAATAAATTAAGTTTAAGGGTATGGAATGAGACCAGCTGGCCTTTGATCCTGAGGCTTCCACTAACTCTTATGGACGTAACAGTAAGTGGAATCTGTGGGAGGTTCTCTAACCTCAGTGTGTCTCAGTTGCCTCCTCTGCTGAACGAGAAGAACCCAATTCCTCAAGATCACAGCGAGAATTAGTGAGGAAACACAAGGAAATGCCAGGCTGGCACCTGGCGCACAGAAGGTGCTCAACAAACATTAGTGTCCTTTTCCTCTGACTTGTTGTTTATGTCACCCGTATCTTCTCTGGAGTTGGAGGACCGCATCTCTTTAAAATCTTCCCTATCAAAAACTAAAGTTGTGTTAACACAATAGATATCATGTTGCTTTTCTTCTTCAATGCCTGATAATTTAATTCACATTGTGTGTTTATATAAAAGCACTATAAGTACTGATATATGCAGAGAATTATTATTTTTAATACTGTTTTCCAAATCAATGGAGTTGGAGTTTGAATGGCAGGTCTGGGAGAAGAAGCTAATTGTAGAAACAGGCATTTATGATGGACTTGGGAAATCTAAGATCAATCGTCTTCAATATGAGAAAAATATAATATTTACTTGGAGTCATTTCTTATTTTTGTTAAATTTATAAGACAAAAGTATATATACTCTTTTACAGTGATTTTTTTGGTTAGGTTTATTCTAAAGCAGTGAGACATTACTTACTCCAATATTTACAACAGAAGATACCTTTGAAATGACAATGAGCACACGTGATGTGTTATTAGGATTTCTCTCACACACGTATGAAGTAACTGTCACAGGAAATGAAGTCACTTGGCAGAAAGGGAAGTTGCTCTATTCCAATGACTGAAGTGACTCCTGCATTTCATTATGTCCGGGGTAAACAAGTCCCACACCAGACAATTAAGTAAAGTGACTAGAAAAAAAAAAAAAGATTTAAAAAATGCTGATTCAAGATGACAACTGTTATAGTGATTTTTTTTTCTTTTTTCTCTGAGGTTCCTTTATTATTTTGATAAAGAGATGTGATATTTCAAAGCTGAATTGAGATGAAATTCAGCAATTTGAAGAAACTGGCTTAAGTGCACATACAGATGTCATGCTGGGACATCTAGATGTTATTTCTGAGAACTCTCACTCTCAAAGGTTTGTTTTTTTAAAAAATTTTGTTTCAAAATGTGAGCTCCCAGATGGTGCCTGTGGCTCAATGAGTAGGGTGCCGGCCCCATATACCAAGGGTGGTAGGTTCGAACCTGGTCCTGACCAAACTGCAACAAAAAATAGCCAGGCATTGTGACAGGCGCCTGTAGTCCCAGCTGCTTGGGAGTCTGAGGCAAGAGAATCGCCTAAGCCCAAGAACTGGAGGTTGCTGTGAGCTGTGACACCACTGCACTCTACCGAGAGTGATAAAGTAAGACTCTGTCTCTAAAATAAATAAATAAAACAAAATATGAGCTCCACCTTAGCTTGTTCTTCTCCTCTTTTTAGCCTTGTGTATTTCTGAAGTATCTGAAGCAAAATTTGAGCTGAGCAATTTGCCCATTAATGGATTCCATCCCAGTGATGAGCTTTCAACTCAGTGGTGTCACTGCTTTTTGATATTTGTCTCAGCCACTTGACTGGAAATTCCACAAGGTCAGAAACTGTGCTGGCTCCCTGCCCAGAGCCATTTGTAACAGGTGCTCCACAAACATCCCCGAATACACACATCCCTGAATGAAAGCATTCCCCAGTTCCTACAGGAGCAATGTCAACAAAAGGAAATGAAAGGGCTTATCCGGGTCTCTTTTGTTCTCCCTTGAGACAGTTACTTTATTCACATGAACCCAGCAGACCCTAACATGGAAACTACAGTTTTAGTCAATGCTCTGATGTAGCAGGGGTAGACAGATAAAGTGGTGGCCAGCATGACCAACCGGCGATTTCCTCCTTGGTAAATTGCCACCAAATCTCTTCTAGGCTCCTGTCGGGCTGGGGTGAGAGGTAACACAACAGGATACAGCAGCTTAGGGAGGGGGCGCTGTGCACGGGGCTCCCATCTTCCCACTGCCCGAACTGCACAGACTACAGAGAGTCCAGAGGACCACACAGACAGTGTCTCTGGAGGCCAGTGAGCGAGCACGGTCTATGGATTCTAATTAACCTTGACTGGGCTAAGACTAAACAGATTAACTTTCCTTTTATCTCAGTGGTTCTTAACCCTTTATATTTTAACCATTGAATTCTTTTAAAATGTAATAAAAGTAATGCATCTCTTGTTCAGCCCCACACCCACATAAGCACAAAGATGCAAAGTTGTGCATAAAGTTCCAAGAAGTTTATTGATCTCCCTTAAAAATCCTTAAAGACCAGGCCTGGAGCAATGGCTCACGCCTATAATCTCAACACTCTAGGAGGTTGAGGTGGATGGATCGCTTGAGCTCAGGAGCTCAGGACCAGCCTGAGCAAGAGTGAAACTCCATCTCTACTAAAAATAGAAAAACTAGCCAGACATTGGGAAGGCCATCTGTAGTCCCAGCTACTTGTGAGGCTGAGACAAGAGGATTGCTTGAGGCCAAGAGTTTGAGGTTACTGTGAGCTTTGAGGCCACAGCACTCTACCTAGGGAGACAGAGTGAGACTCTGTCTCAAAAAAAAATCCTAAAAGACCAAAATCAATAACTCAAGTAAATCCTGACTTTAACATCTTTAAATCACATTAACTGAAGGAGAGATGGTATTTTTTTTTTTTTTGGCTCAATCCTGCTTTTTCTGGATATATCCAGGACAGAGAATTTAGAGAAATGTTTTTGAAGTTTTCAAAAGAAAAAGTGAAAATGAATGACCTTTCTTGTTCTTGTCATCCATGGGTGTGAAACCCAAATCCATTCAAAAAAGATGCAACCCGAGCACAACATTCAGCCTTGCAGCCTCCTTAAAGGATCTGCCTAAACCCAGTAAGGCCGACAAACGCGGCTGAAGTGGAGGGTGACATCTAGTCCCCCCATAACTCTCTTCCTCTCCCCAGCACATATGTAATTCAAGAGAAAGTGTGTAATTATTTACATAAAGACAAGACAAAATTAGAAAATAATTCAGATAGTTTACAGCTTAGAGATAAGAGCCAGTCTCTCAGAATCCCCTCACATTTATGGCAAACGGGACCATAAAACTTCTTAAACTACCTCTGTTTAGTCTGGTGCCCCATAGGTCTGATTTTCAGACTCGAACCCCTTTGGTTTCCAGGTGGTTCACCTGGCGTGATTTACTATTTGCCACAGTTCATCTAAAATGTCTTTCTTGGCTGTGTTGCATTGTTTATGAATAATAAATTTGTCTGTGTAGTCCCTAAACCAGGAAGGAGGAAGTCATTACCTGCACGCCCTGGTGGAGTTCTGAAACAAAGAGAAGCTGTCCACTCCAAGCCTGTGGAATAAACTTTCCATGCCCTTTATTTCCCCAAGAGTGGGCGGTAGGCCTGGAAAACACCACTGGTGCTGCCTCCTACAAAGTTAAAGATAAAACCAAAACGCAGGGGGCCTGGGGGGCAGGGAGAAGCCAGAAACGCCATCCCAGCCAGAAAACAAGACCCTGAAAGCACCTGGTCTAGAGACCCAACGAGAATTGGAGCAGTGCCAGAAAGCCAAGACTGGGGAAAAGTGGCAATGGCACATTTCTTTTCTGGATTTGACTTACACATCAGCAATCGGTACCAAAGGTTCTCAGTCAAGAACATGTATTATACTAACAGGATCTCACCACCAAGCCTATCATATGTTTTATAACATTTATAACAATCCTGTATTTTGGTGTTGCTCATTCCCATTTAGCAGAGAGGCCAAGTAACTTACAGACAGTCACCCAGCAAATGGGGGCAGAGTTAGATTTGGAACCTCAACAAAGAGCCTGGAGCGTCTGTGCTGCCTCCAGAAACGTCTCACACGTCTCTCGGTCTCCCAGACTATTGTGAGCACGTTTCTCTTCTTTCTCCCCTCTTGACCAGCAGAATTTAGAAGATCTGGACAAAAGGATCTGTAGTCAGTGAGAGGACAGGGCCCTCAGCACCCAGGAGAAGGACGAGGCCCTCCTCCCGTCAAGGCCTCAGGTTTCCCCCTCTAGAACGAGGGCCTTAGCCCACACAACCACCTCTGTCTGGTGATTCTGTGAAGCTTAGTGTGCACGAAGCAGAGAACTCCCTCTGGGAAATGTGCCTGCCTGCAGCACGAGACACTTACCCGACCTGCTGAAACTTTAAAAAAATACGTACTTGTTCTACGTACTTAACTAAAAGTTGTAGTTTGCAAAGTCCTCATCAACCGAGAGGAGAAAGTTATGGGTGTAATGAAGAAAAGCCAGACTCAGGGGCCATGGGACGGGGTGAGTTTCCAGGCAGCCCCAGGAGGAAATGCTTCCTGTGGGCTTCCCTGGCCTGAGGCCGCTTCCTGCCGGTGCTTCATGTTCGACCTCCTTATGCCTCTTAGAGAAGTTGCAACTGTTTGACCATTTATTGTGAAACAAGTAATGAATGTGGTTGGAGTTGGAAACAATTTTTTTTAAGAACAAAAAAAAAAAGAAGAGGAAGAAAGAAAGAAAAAAGGAAAGAAAATGTATCTGATTTTCTCCAAAGCAAAGACATCAAACTTACTGGGTACTGCTTGAAAATCCACTTTAACAAGTCTCACTCATCCATTCAACAGATACTTAGGGAGCACCCTCTAGATTTCTAGATGCCCAAACTTCTCTAGGTGCCTGGAAATGTTAGGATAACAGGAATAGAAATGTCTGCACTAAGGGAGTGTCTCCGGCAGATACACGTCATGGGGCACAGAAAGTGGGGGGTCGGGGCAAGGCAATTGGAGTAGCACTGGTGAGTCGGGGGAGCCGCTGTTGGGGGCTGACACCAAGCTGAGCCCTGGAGGATCTAGGAACAGGCCCGTGACTACCTGGGAAAGCGGCCCAGGCAGTTTGATGGCACAGCCAGAGCAGGGAGGACGCCTGGTGTCTGTGAGGAAGGATAAAGTGGCCACGACAGCTGGGGCAAGGGGGACTTGTGGACAGGAAGGAGACCAAGAGGTGGGGGACACACCAGAAAGGACCTGGAGGCCGTGGAAAGGTTGTGGCTTTGACCCCGAGGAGGCACATTTGCAGTGTCTTAAAATCAGCGATGTGATCTGACCCTCTGTGTGCGAGGGGGGGAGAAGAGCTTGTAGTGTGGACAACAGTAAAGCAGGCGGCCAGCTAGAAGGGACGTCAGAAATCCAGGAGAGAGATGACAACTATGTGCACTAGACCAAGGGGTAACTAGAGGTCAGATTCTGGAATCTGTGAGAGAGAGACCCACAAGGGGGCTGGGTACGAGGCGTGAGGGAAAGAGAAGTCGTGTGGGATGAGGACGGTAGGTGGTGACAGCAGTTGCAGGAATGGAGTCTCCATCAACTTAGAAACTCAAGAAAGTGTCCAGATTGGCAGGATTCTGTGGGTGTGGGGCAATCCTCACTGAGCACCCCACCCACTCGGTCCCTGAGTTGTATCAGCAGGATGTGGCTGCTGGCAGAAGTAAGACGGCAGAGAGGTGCATGGGGGTGGGAGGTAGGTTAATATTTATTGTCTTCCAGTCACTGTACTGGGCTCTTTACACAAGGTTAGTCCTTTAATTCAAGCACAAATTTATGTGCTTGCTGCTGTTATTTCCATTTTTCAATTGCAAAAATAGGACCGGAGAATAAGAATTGCATACACACAGCTGGTGAGCAGCTGGGCCCACATCTGGATTCAGAGCAGCGCCCAGATCTCTTTGACCCCAGGCCGCAGAGTGGAGGCCCTGGCGGCCCATGGGGTGCTCGTGTCCCTGGGGCCCAAGTCTTAAAACCTATAATTCTATGAGATCATTTTAAGCTTAGAAAATGAGGTTACAAGGGCATCAGGAAGAGTCTGATGGGTAAAATATCAAACTATATGGAAATTAGAGTCTTATGAATTTTGCTGCTGAAAAGAGTAAAGCATGATGCTGTCACCTCATCCCCACAAAATCTATTTGATGACATCTTGTGAACAGATATATCAAACTGGTGTAGTGGGAGGAGGGCATGGGCAGGGGCCTTGCAGTCACAGAATCCATGAAAGCTGCTCTTTGGTATAATATTAATAAACAAGGTCACACCCTCTGTCACAGTGGAACACAAGACATTTAATGTTCAACATGAAACTCTGATCCCATCCTGAACACAAGAGTCTGAATGCACCAAGAGGTTTATATTTTTAATGACATCACTATACCACAATGTACACACATATTTGTAAATCTAAAAGTGTTAGAGATATTAATTTATTTTAAAATCTGTTTATAATCTTTTATATAATTTTATATAATTATAAAAATTATAAATTTTTATAATCTGTTTTGATATTTCTTCTTCTTCTCCTCCTCTAGTTCCTCAATACATGACATTCTTTAAAAAGAAGGAAAGAAGGAAGGAAGGAAGGAAGGAAGGAAGGAAGGAAGGAAGGAAGGAAGGAAGGAAGGAAAGAAAGAAAGAAAGAAAGAGAGAAAGAAAGAGAGAAAGGGAGAGAGAATGGCCCAGGCCCACCTTGACCTTGGCAGGGGCTTATAATGCAGCAAAGCACCA
>CAUYQV010020486.1:0-45451 GCA_963574575.1 Galagoides demidoff | reverse complement strand
ATAATAGTACTGAGTACACTGGATTTTTTTCTTCCATTTTTGAGATCCTTTACTAAATAGGATATGTTCCAGCTCCATCCATGTAAATGTAAAAGAGGTAAAGTCTCCCTCCTTTTTTAAGGCTGTATAATATTCCATGGTATACATATACCATGATTTATAAATCCATTCATGGGTCGATGGGCACTTGGGCTTCTTCCATGACTTGGCTATTATGGATTGAGCTGCAATGAACAATCTGGTGCAAATATCTTTGTTATAAAGTGATTTTTGGTCTTTTGGATATATACCTAGTAGAGGAATTACAGGATCAAATAGCAGGTCTACTTTTAGATCCCTGAGTATTCTCCATACTTCTTTCCAAAAGGGATGTATTAGCTTGCACTCCCACCAGCAGTGCAGAAGTGTTCCCTTTTCTCTACATCCACGCCAACATCTGTAGTTTTGGGATTTTGTTATGTGAGCCAGTCTTAAGGAAGTTAAATGATATCTCAAAGTGGTTTTGATTTGCATTTCTCTGATGATTAAAGATGATGAGCATTTTTTCATCTGTCTGTAGGCCATGTGACTGTCTTCTTCAGTGAAGCTTCTGTTCAAGTCCCTCGCCCACAATGAAATGGGATCACTTTTTCTTTTCTTATTAATAAGTTTGTTGTATGGTGACTTTTTGGCTTTGATGTCTTTTCTAAAACTTACATAAATTTTGAAAAAAAAAAAGAAGAACTTTGAATTAAACCAGATTGTGTAAAAAAAAAAATAAGTTTGAGTTTTTTGTAGATTCTGGTTATCAAACCTTTGTCAGAAGCAGAACCTACAAAGATCTTCTCCCATTCTGAGGGCTGTCTGCTTGCTTTACCTACTGTGTTCTTGGTTGTGCAGAAGCTTTTTAGTTTGGTCAGATCCCAGTAATGTATTTTCGGTGTTGCTTCAATTCCGGGGGGGGGGGTGGCATGGGGTCATCCTATGGTGCATAGGCCAAGGGTACATGTTGGATCTATTAGTATAGAGTATAAATTTTTTAACACAATAATTAAGTAAACGAGATGAGGTATATATTAACCAGAGTGGTGTAAGCGTTCCTAATTCTATATGAAATCAGAACATTGTACCCCATATATGCATTAATGTATAGATGATCTATGTGTTTATGATTTAAGAAAAAAAAAGGGCAAGATGTAGTAGGGGGGAAGGCTTCGTGGAGGAAGTACATTTAACCAGGACTGGGCAGAGGTGGAGAATTAAGACAGGGGAGGAGCAGGGGCTGGGAGGCAGTGTGGATACACTGGGGTGAGAAGAACTTGGAGACCATGGAGGGATGAGGGCAGATAAAACTTCCAACAGTAGCTTTCATAAGAAAGCTATAAATTGGTGTCATAGTAAGACCAAGTACATTGGATACTTTTTCTTCCATTCTTGAGATACTTTGCTAAGAAGAATGTGTTCCAGCTCTATCCATGTAAACATGTAAGAGGTAAAATCTCCATCTTTCTTTAAGGCTGCATGATATTCCATGCATTGGAATATACCACAATTTATTGATCCATTCATGGGTCGATGGGCACTTGGGCTTCTTCCATGACTTAACAATTATGAATTGGGCTGCAATAAACATTCTGGTGCATATATCTTTGTTATAATGTGACTTTTGGTTTTCTGGATAAATACCTAGTGTCTTAACACAATAACCAAGAAAATGCCATGAGGGCTATGTTAACCAGTTTGACTAAAACATTTCAAATTATATATAAAACCAGCACATTGTACCCCATGATTGCATTAATGTACACAGCTATGATTTAATGAAAATAAAAAACTTCTAACTCCAACAACAAACTGGCTCTATCCCCGCATTTAGATAGGTGGATCCCTCCACCACCTGAACCAGCTTTAAGTCCTTGTAAACTTCCAAGAGCAACTGTCAACAAAAAGCCTATTCCCCGGAAGACACGTAGCATCTCTCTGGTGAAAACATAGAGAAATTGAGAGGCCTCAGAATATAATATTGAAAGGTATAAAATTAAATTGTCCCTGTCACCACTCTTTCCCTCCCTATCTGCATTTTAGCTGACCTTAGATTCCCCAGCCAAGAACCTGGCTAAGCCGGAAATCACAGCACCTCCACACTAATGCACTTGACTCAGTGGTCCCTTGAGGAATCACTCAGTGCCTTTATTCTTATTTTATATACAAGTCTAATAAGCTTGAGTATCTGTTTCCAAAGCCATAGAAAATTAAGTGGCAGCAGGAGAGCTGCATTAGGATCATTGACAACAGTGACAAGTGACAGACACATCGACAGTGGGGGTTAGGTGAGACACAAATCTATAAAGAGTAACTCAGCACTCACCTGACACAAGGAAGCCACCTTAGTAAGGCTGACGGGCTTTCTTGTGAAGGTGTAGAGAGAGCTGTAAGAGGCTCAAGTCCACGTTCTAAAAGCAGAAGCTCCCTTTGCTTTTTCCTTGTGCCTCTTATTAAATCACCCAATGTACACAGTGGTGAGAAGCAGTGCCCTGCTGCCACCAGGGCAGGGACAGCTGGCTAGCTCTCTGATCCCAGGGGATGCCTCGTGTCTAAAATTTAGTACCTTTCTCAAAGCTGCTTTCTCTCCTCATAGCACTGGCCACTGCCATCCCAGGGCATGCAGAGCAAAGGACAGGCTGCTCTCCACCTGCTCAGTCTATCGGCTCCATCAGGCTTATCAGGAAGGCAGCCAGGGCCAGGAGAAGCCCCTCCCACGTCATTCCCATGGCACCATCACTCTGCATGTGATGGGCCTGGCTGTGAACTCCACCTCCAGCATGGCCAGACACCGTGTGCCCTTGACCCAGTTGCTTCATTTCTTGTTCTGAACACTCCCACTCATTGACACACCACCCAGGGACGGGTGTTGAAGAGCTCATTAACAAAACATAAAACGCGCAGCGGATGCGAGGGCACCATGCAAATGTGTAATAAGTGGAACTCACTTCCCCCGCAGCCGACCCTCAGTATCTTCTCTCAGCCAGCTGCACTGCCTTGGCTTTCTGTGTGGTTCAAGGCCAGATAGGGCAGGCTGGGCAGTCCCCTGCCTGCCAACATCCCAAGAGGCAGTGCTAAGAATGGAGATGAGAGGAGACTGGTTGCTCCTGCTATACAGGGCCCAGGTCCCTGCCCCACCTCAGGGACCAGAACACCTGCTATGCATGCCCCCTCTCCCCCAAAGGCAGCCAGGAGGAGAACAGAGGCTCCAAACCCAGGAGTCCTGCTGTCTGGCTGGGCACTGTCCCCTCAGGAGCCCAGCACCTGGTAATGTCCTCTCTTGGTGATGCCAGGGTCCTATTGTCATCCAAATGTGAAAGTTGAAAAGAGAATTTGGGCAGGGAAGAGGAGCTTTTAAAAATTCCTGTACTCTTAGAGGTAGATGGAAGCATCAGCCTAAAACCAGGCAGGCATGTGTGGGGAGGGGGCTGCCAGATCATGGGGCAGTCAGATCACGGGGCACTGAAAGTCTTCCGTGGATTCTCAGGCACAAAACATAAATCATCTCCCTCTCACTTCTTTCGGATCCTGTTTTCTTGCTGTGTCAGCTGGATTCTGAACTGGCCTGGGTTTAAATGGGGACTTTTGTTCCCGACTGGCATTCCTTCCTCTCTCTCCAACCTCCTTCCTCTCCACTGAAAGTGATGACAGAGGAATCTGCCTGCAAACTCCAAAATATAGGTTTGTGGCTTTGCTTCAAGGGTGGGGGAGAGGAGAGACAGAGGGGGAGGAGGAGAAGATATTTGGGGTACAGGTTGTGAGTGTCCAGAAGGGAGAAAGGAGCCACCTACCCACAGAGACTTTCCCTGTTCGGTCTCCCTCCCAGGCAAGCCCCTCCTGGGTTCCCAGGGCAGCCAGCAGAGTTTGTAGCAGACATGCTCCATTGCACGAGGGACTGGGCTTGGGCAGCACAGGGGAATGGGGGGTGTGTGGCAGTCCTGTCATTTTGAGGAGCAGGGAGAAATAAGGGCTTCTTTTACTTCTTTTGTTTCCATGGGTCCCCAAGCACATCCATGGCACCATCTGGGTAAGATCCCCTTGAGGAATGAGGAGGCTGTACCCTAACTAACCCTTCCAGAGGTAACATGAGGCTTCACGTGGCGCCACTGTCTCTGATGGGTCCCACCTGGTACAACTCTAGGAAACATACCCTACAGGCACAGACTCCTCTTCCTGAAGCCCTGGGAGACTCAGCACAGTCTCCCAATCACCCATGCCCCAGCTGGGCCAAGTGCCTGCCCCCTCGGCCTTCGTGGGGTGGAGGCTGGTGAGCAGAGCACCAGCCAGACCCACAGCCCTTCCCCATTAGCCACAGGCCCAGAGCCAGGGAGGCAGCAGGTGGGCACCATCCCACTGAATGGCAAAATTAGGACGGCCACATGTCTGATGTGGCTTGCTAGTGTCACAGGGCCCCTGTTACGTGGACTTGGCAACAAACCAGGCTCCATAGAGGCCACACGCTCAGGGGTTCTGGTTAAGGATGAGGCTTTAAGTCAGACTACTGAATTGGCACCCTAACGAGCAGTGTGATAACGAGGTAACTTTTCTCCGCCCCACTTTAAACCCTGTTCAAGGGGGTAGCTGGAATAGCACCGTCTCACAGGGGTGTGGGGATCGAGATAGTCACGCAAAGTTCTTAGAACAGTGCCAAGCCTGTGCAGTTCCCATTCTGATTACTACCACTGTTTTTAGTATTGTTATTGTTTCTGCTCTCAGGGGCCGAGAGGAGGCAGGGAGGGTAGAAGGATGGTGCTGCAGGAGAAGCAGTGAAGAGGGAGGGGGCTAGTGCTCTTCCTGTCACCCACTGTCCCCACTGGCATCCCCAGGGCTGGTTCTGCCTATCGTGAGGCACGTGACTCTGACACTCTGCTTGGAGAGAGCACAAGGAGGGGGACCAGGCCTTTCAGGAGAAAATAAGAGGGGACGGCTGAGGGGGTGTGTGTATGTAGGTGTGTGTGAGGCATGCATTTGTGTGTGCTGCACGTGTGTGAACACATATGTGCGTTATACACAGTCCCCTCTGAGGGATGTATCTTTTCACCCACAGCTCTCAGAAGCCATTCACTGAAATGTGGTGCTCCAGGGTGGGCCGAGCAACAGTGGGGGGCGGCGGAGCCTGGGCTTTAGTGATTAAAAGCCTGGGTATTGAAGTGGCTTCAGTGACACGAAGTTTGAGGTGGATAGGGCAGGACCAGGCTGTTCCTACAGCTCCTCCAACCTAGGAAATCCTAGGGCCTGTGGCCCCACACCTGCACATTGGACTCACCGTGAGATGCTGAGCAGGTCACTCTTTTTACTCCCTGATTTCACTCCCCCTTGATTCAACTTCATTGGTCCAAAAAGGAGAAATGAAAAACAAACCACACAGCCAGAGGAACAGAGCCAAGGGGAAATGGAGGGTCTCGGTTACCACCAGCCTTGGAAAGTTGGTGACAACTGTTGGTCGCCCAGGGGAGGAGGCAATGGCTTAGCAGGTCTCCTGGGCCAGTAACCCAGGCCTCAAAGCCAGAGACAGGGGGCTGAGGGGACACTCTGCAGGCCCCAAAGCCCACCACTAGCACAGCCAAGGTGGTATTTCCAGTATGCATGACACAGACCCATGGGGAACAAAATACACACTGTGAGGCTGTACAGAGAACCTCTGGCCTCCCTAGCCCTCAGATGCCCCACCCTTCAGAGCAGATTTTAAAACTGTTTTTTGATTGAGACCTACTCAGGACATCTAATATTATTGCAAGTCAAGAGAAAGCAAAATATTTCAGGAAAACAATTCTTAACCTGGCTACCTGCAATGCACTCTAATAGCTTCCTTTCTTATTCTATTCCATTTAAAAAATATTGGTCACGGCCCACTAAATTGACTTGAGGCCACACGAAGAGGTCGTGGCCTCTGGTCTGGAAAGCCCTGTTTGAGAGGCAGGGTAGGGACAAGGACTCCAGGTGGCCTCATGTAGACAAAGACCTCATTCCACAGAAGGACAGACTGCCTAAAAAATTCAGAGGCTGAACATCCCCAGGCCTGAACTATAAGTTTCCAAGGACTTGCCAGATCCCTGGGCCACTTCACAGAGAACAATTTCTATACCCTCCAAGGACTAATGTCAGCACAGACGTAGGTTGGCTCATTCGTAAGGGATAGCACGCCCCTCCTGACACACAATGGTCTGAGTATTTTCTCTGTGGCCTATGTGCAAAGCTGATATTAAATAAGTCCCTCACACACTCCAGGAACTTCTTAAAAACTGGAGTCAGTTACTCAACTACTCCAGAGGTTTCCCCCTCACTTCTGAGATGTTAAGAATTCCGTTAACTGGAGCCCTTTCTAACTCACCCATGATTCACTGTTCACTCTTCCTTCAGCCTCTGGAAGTGACAGGAAGCATAGGAGCCTCCTGACTACTTGAGTTAGAGGAAAAGGTTTGCTCTCCTGCCCCCTTGATTCAGAGCATTTGCTCTCTTGGGGCCAAAATATCCCTTATTTGGGCATGTTTGATTTTTATCATGTTGCAAGTTCATAATTTTTTTTTTAAAGTCCAGAGTTCACCTAAATCACTCTGTTTCACAGGTTAGAAGATCATGACCCAGGGAAGTTTTCAATTCCCCTAAGGTCACACAGATTACTGGAAGGAAGGCTAGAATTCAAGGGACCTGTTTCCCAGGCACCAGTGTCCCATAGACTTCTCCATAAATGGAGATCAGAAGGGCCAGGTCTCTGTCACCCTCGAGTTTACCTAACTCTACTTGCAGAGATGGTTGAGTGGGCACTATGAGAACCAGCATGGAGTGGGTGAAGATTCTGAGGGGAAGACTCAGCTTTCTAGTCCTCATTTCCCCTTTTTGTAAAGATAAGGAAAGCACCTGGAATTTCCACTTTTTGAGGACCATTCATCCCCGATGTCCTCATCTACCCCATAGAGACTGGGGTTGGGGGTTAGGCCTTGCTGCGCTGATGGCCCTGGATGATGAACCTGCAAAGACAGATACTGACTCTCATTCTCTGCCCCCCAGGCCTCCTGCCATGAGTGAGAGCTCATTATCTCAGCTGGCCTTTTCCCTAAGCCAGGTTGAAATGGCCTGACCCTTGCTAGGATACCACAACCCTGGGGTGAGGAGGGTCTGAACAGCAGGGCTGAGATGACCTGACATAGATCGTCAGAGTTGCCAAAGAAGCCACCACGGTGATCTTCACAGAGCGGTGGTGCTTCAAGCCCATTGTCTAGTATGAGAAATGTGTTTTTGAGTCCATTGATCCAGAACTCTGACTGTCCTCCAGGGATGAAGATGCTTAATGTGTACACAAACACATATGCACACGCACAGGCATGAACATAACACAAGCTTGTGCACACATGTGTGAACTGTGTCCCACAGGCATCAGTTTGGGGGATCAGCCCTAGTCAGCTGGGCTAAATGGGGCCAATTCTTTCCTTTCTAGAGTGGATCCAGGGCTTTGTTGAATTTTCAAGAATGTTGTATGAGCCTGTTTATTCACGTCACAACCTCTGCTATCTCACAGCCACCTTGAACTTAGAACACCCAAAGTTTACATGCCGGAAATGAGGAATGTCTACCACATTAGCAAAGATTTAATAAAATTTCATAGCTTTCTAGTGGGAACATAAATTGGAACAATACTTTTGGAAAACAATTTAGTAATAGATAGCCAATCTTTAATGTGTTCATAGCCTCTGGCCTAGAAATACCACTTCTGGGACTCTGGCCAAAAGAAATAGTCTGAAATGCAAGGCTTAGACAGAAAAAAATCTTTATGCACAATAATTTTCATATTAGCATTATTTATAATTTGAAAATGAGAGGTAACTTAAATATAAAACAGTAGGGGAGTGGGTAGGTAAACCATGATATATTCACAGAGTAGAATATTAAGCAGATGTTTAAAATTATGTTTATGAAGAGTTTACAACAAGTTGGAAAATTAGTTGAGTTACAAGGTTCACTGAATAAGTAGGGAAAATATCATAGGCACAATATATTCTTATCTATGGAAAATAATTAACGTAAAAAATTGGAAAGAAATATTAACAATTATTGTGGGATGTTGGCATTCTGGGTGTAGATTTTCTTTTTTATCTTTCTTATGCATTTCTGCATTTTTCAAATAAATAAGTACTTTTAAAACAAGTAATTTTTTTTAACTTTGAATGAAAAACCCCACATTATTTAGGCAAAGGTCCAGTCACATCTCTGCCACCACCTCTGCAGGTGACCTCAGGGAGGGCCTGTGACCTCCCTCTGCTGCCTCCCCCCCAGCCCCCACTCACACCCCTCCCCACTCCTTGTGTCATCATCTCTACAATGAGTGTGTGGATCACGTGATCTCCAAAACCCACTCTGCCCTAACATTCTGTGTCTCCAAATATCATCCCCTTGTGTTTGAGAATAGGATCTCAAAAAGGGGTCCAAGAGGCGTCACCATTGTACAAATAAAATACTATAATCATCCTAACGAGCAGTGGACTTGGACGGTCTTCTGGAAGATGCAGCTGTTCTTTTACAGTCAGCGGAGAAACATGCTGACTTGATGTCCTTGGGTTTTGGACATCTGGAGCCAAACATCCAAATTAAGGGGGCTGCTGGCAGCTGCCCCATGGAGCAGAAATTGGAACTGGGAGAGGAGGGGGCTCAGCTCTGTGTCTCCATCCACCCCCCCCACCCCCCAGCTGCAACTATCTTTCAGGGTCTGGGATAGAAGGTTTGGTGACCAACACTGGGACAGCAGGGCAGATTCCCCATCCTACAACCTCCCCTGGCAGTTGCTATCCCCAAACACCTTGCCTTGCCCAAACTCCATAGGAATTTGTTTGTTTTGAGCATGGGCACCTTTTCACAAATTGTCTGGTTATCCCATGCTTTTGAGTCTCATTTCCCCAGTAGCACTGTATGTCACCTCTTAAAGCCTGTCCTTCCCTTGGTCATTCAAGAGCAGGTGAACAGTTCACAGGAAAGGGGAGAGGAGAGTCGACACACAACCGACTTCCCACCCTGGATGAGAGGTGAAATTGCATCTTTCACTCTTTCACAGGGGAAATCCACAATTTAATAATTACAATACATGGGACTCTATCACTCCTCTGGATCTTGGCCATCTTTCCCAAGGTGCTGAGAAAACATGACTTACTCCTAGATCTGGTGTTTAGCCAGCATCACCAGGACAGATGGAAGATAAAATAATGAAACATTTCCACACTGGTTGGTAAATGGCTGCTGCCTTCCGACACCTGCCCTTAGCCATAGTGGCCCTGGCTCCCCTCTAGGAGATCCCCCAAGACCTCCCTAAGATGCATCACCTAAAGGGTTAGTGCCTGGGCCAGCAGGGGACCTCCTGGACCTTCACCCAGCATTGCACCTCATTCTCTTGAAGGTTAAATGTTTTCAATCTCATCTCTGTGTCTCCTCTCCCTGAATTGAGTCCATTGGGTTGAGAGGAGTGGACTGAAAATCCTTTAGGGGAGATGGGATATGGGATAACCAGGCTGGTGTGAACACTATAAGGACAGGTTGAGGTTTGGATCCTCCAGTCACCGCTACTGCTAGGAGGGGTCAAGACTAGGGATGGTAATCAGGAGGGACGAGGGGGTGGCAGGTGGCAATCCCAATGCCCGTCAGCTCCTGTGTTATTCACAGCACTCTCATTTCCTCTTTATGGACTGGGTTGAAGTCCTTCTGAGACGGCACCATGGGATCCCAGAGGCAGCGCAGTGCCGGTCTTCCGAGCTCTTTGAGTAGCTCGCAGTAGTAACTGCATTTCCCAAGTGGCATCTTGAGAAAGTAGAAGCAGCAGAGACACTTCCTGGCTTCATCCAGAGGAGAAGGAAGCACAGCAGTGCACAGCTGGGAACAGACCCCTGCCCAGCCCTCCCCCTCCACAGGGATAGCCATTAGCATCCCCACCCCCGCCCCGTTGGGAATGTGGAGCTCTGACAGGATGACATTATGTTCTCTGTGAGTGGAAGACAAGCTGATGAGATGATGACCAGAGAGGCTGGTGTCATGGAGGAGGAGGTTATAAAGCGCTGTGCCTTTCCCCAAGAACTTCACCAGAAAAAACAGGTGCTCACTCCCCTCCCCAAGGCCCTGGGGGCCAAGGCTACCACCGCTTATGTTTTTACTAATCTCCATCAGGAAGTGGCAGAAGATTCTGGGACCTAGACTCCCAGTCATCCCCTTCTGACCATGCATCCATGCTCCTGTCCCTCCCTCACCGCAGGCTGGCAGGCTGGCAGCTTTGCTAAGTGGGGACACCAAGGAGAGCCAGAACTTCAGGCATGAGCCCCAGGAGATAACAGCCCACCCTAGGAGGGCTGAGTCTTTTAGCAAAAGTTCTGGTGCCTTGGCCATCGTCCCAATTATGTTTGCCCATGACATGCTCTGGCTGTCATGGAATAAAGAAACATGGGGATTTCAATGCAAGGAAATGTTTAGAAACCGAGAATGAAAGGAATGCACTTGATCTCGTATGTTTTTACTTTAGTGTATTTGGAGCTGGAAGGGAAAGGGGGACATTTAACTTCTAATAAATGAGTTGCTCCATTTGTCCAAATAATTCCCCCTTTTCTCCCCTCGCTGCAGAAGACTCCAGTTCTCCTGGAGCCGGAGGATTCTCCAGGGAGGTTAAACTTTCCCCACTCTCTGATCAGGCAACTCCCAGCAGTGGGACAGTGCACTGGTACCTCTCCACCATTCCTACTGAAATGCCTCATTCTCAGCCCCTTCTGAAGCGTAACTGACAAGACCAGAGTGGACAAAGGGCATGTTAAGGGCTTGGCTCTGGCCACCAAGTCTCTCCTCAATTGAAACTACTTTCAGTTTCCTGACACCACAGAGCCAGGGAGTTTGTTCCTGAAACCTCCTGAAACTTTGCAAGGCTTCTGGTAGGCCCTGATTTCAAGTTCTGACACCATCTGAGCAGCAATCAGATAAACACAGATGCTCTGTCTACATCAGAGGAACAGGGACACAAGGAAATGAATGTCAATCAAAGTGTGAGCAGAAGAGGAGATCCAGAAACTCTGGTGTCCCTGGTTCAAATCACGCCCTACCACCTTCACCTTGCATGTCCCTGCCACAGACCTCCCAGGGACTTTGTTTCAGGATCAGATGGACTTTTATGCTTGGAGGGTGAGGGGCCTCAAACTCTAACCCTGATCACATGCTCACATCTCTGAATGCTCTGACTATGCCTGACACTTCTAAAATGGCCCAGCTCCTGCCAACCTCCCTGAACCAAACCAGTGCCCTCTGGCCTGCTTTCACAAAGGTCTATGCATGGGCCCCACTCCTAGATCCTCTGAGAGCTGAGCTTCTTCCCCACCCCACCCTCCAGGTAGGGCTCTGCCTTCACCTGACAATGCTCTTCCCTCCACCTGGGCTTCCCATCAACATTTAGGCTTCGGAATGAACATTCCTGCCTTCCATTCTAAGTAGAAACCTCAGTATCCTCTATTTCAACACACTATTTGTTTCATTCAAAGCCCTGATAACTATTATTTTTTTTTCTTCTTCTACTTTTTTTAAAAGTCTTTTCTCCCCTCTAGACCTTAGCTCCATTTGTTGAAGTAACAAATGAATGAATGAATTGAATGGATGGATGAAACGGCATGCCTGCCGTGCACCACTCTTCCTGTACTGGTGATGCAACGTTCAACCAGACAGATGCATCGCACTCCTGGAGCTGATCGCCTTGCAGATGGGGCCTGCAAGAAACTGAGACTGTAGGAGCCTTGGGCAAAGACGCAGGAGGAAAGAACAGCATCTCATGAGCTGACAACAGATTCCTGTATAAATATCACACAAAAATCTATTAGTGTTACTGACATAGGGGCAATTGCTTTTTAATATAATAAGATCTTCCTTGGAGGCGATTTGGAGGCAGTGATAAGGATCAGGTGACGTGTTGAGGTTTGGCACAGATGGATTAATTTCTGTTTACAGTGGTTGCTGGAGGCATTGGGGGAGTTCTGGGTTTTCAGGGAGAAGGTGGAAGAGGGGACCTCGGGAACAAGCAGGCCCCACAGTATCCTTTCGGGTGTTATCTCAGGGGAGCCCTCTGCCTGCTGACATTGGTCCCAGGGCCTAGGGCCCCGCAGAGGGGCCTCTGTGCAAGAAACACTGGCTACGCTGTGGACAGGGGTCCCCTCACCCTCCTTCCCAAACCTCAGGGGTACTGATGCAGAGGCACTGGTGACACCAGGAGACAGAGGTCTGAGGTCTCTAGAACCAAAGTCACTTGATAAATGAAAAGAATGCAGGGCTGGAGAGGGAAAGGGAGAGAGGAAATGGAAAAAGAAGGTGTGATTCGCTCATACAGCCCAGCCCAGCGCTGTCTCCCACAGTAACATTAATAGATAACATTCCTCCCCGAGTTGCACACACAGGCAAACTGAGGCCTAGGGCGAGTCAGGGACAGAACTGACCACACTAGGGCAGAGTCAAGCTTCCAACTCACTGTTCTGTGGTCACGGGACACACACAGGAAGTCCGGGAGAGTGACTCTGAAGATTCCCTGGGCAGGGTCGGCTCCCTCCATCTGGCTCACTAACCAGGCTTCTCGTCTCTAGGAACTCAGGGCTCAAGGGGTGGTCACTACAGCCCCCCAGGATCAAGGCGTGGGCATACAACCAGGACAATTCTGAACCCATAGCCATGAGCCTGGGGAAGGTTCCATGAGGCTGCTTTGCTCACCACCTGGCAGATGCTATGATTATCCTGCCCACCCAAGAGGTAACACTCTGCCCACTCCTCTAAGTACCAGCTTGGGGCAGAACACACTGGAAAACCCACCTAAGTGGTTCAGGGATGCCTTATTAATGGAGTTGCCCATGCTCCTTGTTGCCTGAACAGTGCTGATTTGTATGCAAGCTAAGTACTGATAATGTTGATTTTTACTTTTAAAATTCTTATAGTTTAGACAATACACTCTAGGGCAGTTCTCAACCTTCCTCATGCTGCACTGTATTTTCATTGTTAAAAAGGGGTCGCAACCCATAGGTTGAGAACCGCTGCTCTAGGGTCTTCCTACTTAGAATGCACCCAGGAACCCAAATGTTCCGGAATCCCCATGGAGATGATGTTATTGTTGGGGGCACACCCACCACTACTATACACACTTCACATCTACCCTCAAATCAACCATCCAAAAGATAAAGGTCATGCTGCCACATATAGGACATGAAACCAGTCATCTGTCCTCACAAAAAGGTGTGCGCCCAGCCATCAGCCATATTCCTGCACGTCTAATCACTACCCAAGGGTCCCAGCTGCAGCAGGTATAGCTTTCTCTTCATCACTATTCAGGCCTAGACAAGACTATACACATATCTCATGGTTTGGGGCTTCACTAGAATATATGCACCCACTTGGACATCCATCCCGGTCAAGTAAACCTTCAGGGATTTCAAATGGAAAGGCCTTGGTTGCAATAATTGCTACAACCTTGTAAGGACACAAGTCCAAGTTCATTAAGAAGCTCGGGTCGGTGCACATGAACCCTGTTGCCGTTGTGATTAATAATCACTGCAGACAGTCAGCTGGAGGGCTTCCCAGCTGTGCCTCCTAGGGCCCAGTTCTGGGATCCCCTCTCTAGCCACCAGTGAGTAATGGTTTGGTTTATTGGAAACTCTCTTTTCATTTTTTATGGCTTCAATTAAGTGATGGGGAGAATCCATCATGTAACCTTTCTGCTGCACTGCTAAAGACTTCCGAAGGGGAAAATATTTATCAAACCCCAAACCATCAGAGGAGAGACTGCGGTAAACCTAACAGGAGGCTGGGGTGGCAGGGAGGTGACCAAGATGGTAGAGAGAGGAGAGGAAAATATCCACACAGAGGTTTTCTGCCTGGATAGGAGCCATACTCTTCTGTAAAACACCTGCTCCTGTCACAGACATCAGGCCACTGTTGCCTCTTCACCTCAAATCCCATAGCCCCAGGAACATTCCACCAATTAAGGGGATGATAATCACCCTACTGCCTAGTCATGTGGACCCCGATAGCCCTACAGGTTCACGGTGGCAACACTGGTGAGGGGCATGCTCATCTTGAGAGGTACAGAGAGCACTCCGATGTGCACTTGGGGAAATGGCACCCATGTGGAAAACTTCCCACCTACCTCAGGAAACCCATAATCCTGCTATCAACAGGAGTGCCAAGGGATCCATCTTCTGGTTGTAACTACAAATGCTTCCCAACACCAGTGGCAATAATTCCTCTCCCCATCAATTCATTCCAGTCCACCACCTCCTATCCTTGGCTCTAAGTTGGCCCCTACCCTCTCCCTGACCTCTGCCAGGCAGCCCTGCTAGTAAGTGGAGCTGGCTCTTATTCTGCCCTTTAAATTATTCACACCCCAATCTTGGCCACTGGCATTAATCTTTCATTTGCTATTTAGACATCTGATTCCCGGGGCAGGATTGAGAGATGTCACTTGGGAGATCAAGTTGGCCAGAGGGGAGGTCCAAAGGGAGCTGGAGGCTTGCAGAGCAATGAGGGCCTGCCTGGAATTAATGGGGTCATCACCCTGCTGCCTGTCATCCGAAGGAGGAAGAGCAGTGGCCAGATGTGTCTGAAGGAATGAGATCGCTGGCTGTCTGCTCTGCAGGAAGTGCGTGGGCACGTGCACATGTGTGCGAGTGTGGGGATGTGGCCTCTCAGCTCACAGCAGGTGAGCTGCTACGAGGAGACCTTTAACTTCCTGGTTCAGGACACTGTGGTATCAGGAGAGCTAAGCAAAGAGAACAGGAGTCAAATTAAAAAGGCACCCTGAGAGCCCTGGGAGCCACAGTGTTGTCTCCACATGCTTAGGAAATAACGTACCGGTTAGAAAGTCTTGGTCCTTGAGACTTAACTCTCATAGAAGAAGCCAGGTGTGGTGGTGCGCACCTGTAATCCCAGCTGCTTGGGAGGCTGAGGCAGGAGAGTCCTGTAAGCCCAAGAGTTTGAGGCTTCACTGATGATGCCCCTACACCCCAGCCTGGGTAACAGATATTGTTCATATCTTAACAATAATGAAAAGAAAGAAGCGGCAAATATATCCCCCTATATTCCTCCTCTTCCTCCTCCTCCTCACTCTCAGCTAACATTTATGAAAAACACAAAGTGCCAGGGACAATGCTAAACCCTCTATATTCATTTCTCAGTCAACACAACAATGCTGGGAGTTAGGACTATTAGCCCTCCCATTTTATAGGAGAGAAAAGTGAGGCTCGGACAGGTTAGGCAAACTGCCCACGATTCCACAGCTAGTAAGTGCTCACAGGACAATTAGAGCCAAGGAAGTTTAACTACAGATATCAAACTCTTAACCAATGATTTCAGAAGCAAACAGATAAATTCAATACTGACCAAAGAGCGTTGGGAAAAGAATAGATGAGAGCTGTGCTGTCGATTAAGGCAGCTACTGGCAATATGTGGCTCTTTACAGTTAAATTAAAAGTAGGTAAAATTTAAAATCCAGTCCCTCATTCACCTTAGCCACATTTCAAATGCTCAGTAGTCACACATAGCTGGTGGCTAAAAAAACGACGAGTGCAGAAGTGAATGTTGCCACCATGCCCCCAAACCCCACTGATGGAGGCTTAGGCTGGATGTTGGCAAATGGAAATGCTCTTTGGGAGCCAGCAGGAGGAAGGATTGCATTAATGTGTGAGCCGTTCAGATCTAGAGAGAACGAGAAAAGCATGAGGAGGAAATTAGAGAACAGAGGGCACCAAAACACAGATCATTTGGCTGGTGTCATTCACAAGTGACACTGCTCTCAATGTCACAGAAGGAAGGAGCATGTCCAGCCCTTCCCATTACAATGAGGGCAGTGAACACTACGGAGGCACATGCCTACGTCACGTGGTTGGTTAAGGTCAAGCCTCTTATCCCACCAGCCTGGCACTCTGAGTTCTCCCCGTCTCCCCACTTGAGACATGTACAGAAAATATCAGGGTACCCAGAGGTGATTCTTGCATCATGACTTCAAACTATTACAGCGCCTAACAGGTAAGTTTTTCTTGGGAGCAATAACTGTCATTAGCCCTATTGCTGCATCTTCCTTTCTTGTAATGGCACAGGTGGTCCAAGAATGAGAAGTTGGGCATTTGTAAAACAGCAGCAATTAAAAACACAAATAGAAGTCCTAGAGTTTGGAAAGCAGCCAAGTAGGACTGTCTTCCCACTCTGTCCCTAGAATGTGGATGAGGGCATATTGGGGGCAGTCAGTAAATACTTCTCAGGTAGATCAATGGATGGAGGAATAGATACATGAATGGGAATGTGGCTGGGTGGCTGGGTGGCTGGGCGGATGGATGAATGGCACTTGCCTGACAGCTCCATAACCACTTAATGGATTGATGCCCCATTCTCCCACCCCTACTTCACTAATCACACACTCACAAGTGCTTCTCCAGAAGCCACTAAAAAGGGAAAACATTTAAATATGTAAAACAAATTCAACTGCATTTTAGGCTCTAGTATAAAAAGTGACTATATCCTATAGGTGATCCCAGGAAAAAGAAGGGGTCTATGTCTTGCAAACAGATACTGCTGGATGCCTTTCTGTCTGCCCACAGGCACCTCCCTTAAGCTACATTTATGCCCCGTCTATAGGACCCCCCAACTTTATCACCAATTTCTTTGCAAGAGCCCAATATATCCTCCTGATATCTCTCACACCAACCAGGGCTGCAGGGGAGCCTCTGCTAGCTTGAGATGAGATGACAGAAGGTGCCTCTTGTCTACAGGCCCGGCCAGGACATTAGCTTCTTTGTGGTGGGAAGAGCCAGGTCTGCTCCCCGCCCCAGGGGCCTGCACTTGGGGTTGGTCTGCCTCCTTTGCCTCTCCCTGGCCTCCTACTCCACGGTGTCCATTCAAATTGTGCTGTTGTTTTGAGATAAAATGAAAAATCTCAGGATATAGACTCTGTCCAGCAGATAAGGAATGAGGTGACGCTTTAGTTCACAAAGTCCTTGAGGGCAGAGATTTTATTTGTACGTCTTTTAATCCTGATTTCCCAATATGCAGAAAACTGCCTAGTGCTGAATACACAGTCAATACAATAGATGGATGAATAAGTGTGGGTGTGTCAGAGAGAGAGAGAGTGAGAATGAGAACAACTGCACCAAACCTGTTGCCTGTTGTTTTGTTTTCACTCCAGAAAGCCTGGCTTACTTTTTGGTTCTTGGGTCCCTATTTGCTCTTGCTGGGTCCTGTGTCCACCACCTTCAGTTTAGAGGTGAAACTGCTTTCTCTGTTAATCACCCGATGACCACCCTCTAATGTCTTTCTTCCTAAATCACTGACTTATTTGGACAAAATTCCCCCCAATCCATTGTTTTTCATATCTAAGATTTTTTGAGCTGATTTAGAATCGAGGTTTTGGGCACTGACAGAGTCCTGAGTGACCCCAGTCAGCCCTGGCCCCGGCCCCAGCACAGCCCTCTTGCTTCTGCCATAAGTTTCATTTTATGTTCTAAAAGAACCATCCCACCTTTTCCCCAAGCTCTAAAGTGACATGAACTGAGAAAAGTTCTCCTCCCTGTCCATTGAGGTTCACTCTTCCTGCCCAGAAGTTTCTCCATCCTTGATGTCAATGAGGTTGGACAATTAAGTCTACATACCTCATTGCTGAATATCACCATGGTCACCTTCAAGGTACTCTGCTAGGGAAGCTATGCACCAATGCCAGCACCTACACCACCTTTCAAAGCACCTTTTCTAAGATGAGTTCATGAAATTAATTGTCCAACCTCATCCACCTGTCCCTCTGCCCCTAGTGGCACATTTGCCTCCAATTCCTGGAGCCACACCTGTTGATAGCTCCTGCTTTATGGGGTGGCACACTCTGTTCTCCTCCATAACGAGGCCAAAAGCCTCCTGCCGAATGTAGCTCCTTGACTTTCTAAAAGCTTCTAACCAAGGTGGACCTGACCCAGCTTAGTGGCAAGTCCTAGAGCAGCCTGCCCAAAGCATCCTGTATTATGAGGACCTATGTGGAGGATGCCCATGCTGATGTCTCTGGGAATGTAAAGCTCAGCAAAGTACTTGTTAACTAACTTGCTATTTGAAATTCAGCAGACACCATGGGCACAGCCAGAGCAAGGCCAAGGCTCTTGCACAAATCACTGGTTTTCCAGCCTAGTAGAAAGGGAAGCCAGCAGTGACTAACAGGGGACAGAGCAGAAGAGACAGGAAGAGGGACACGGTGAGCAGGGAGAGAATGACCAGACAGTGAACACGATTCTACACTCTGTGTAGAATCCCCTTCACCTTCTCCAGGCCTGGATTTATTTTCTTCTTTCATGGCTGGGGCCAGCTATTTGTTCCCATTGATAGCTATTGATGTTTTTCAACACAAAGCCTTCTTGGATCTCCCGTCCTATCACCTTGCTTGGGAGCCAGCCCTCATCCCTGCGTATCAGCTGTCACTTGAAGGTTCAGGAAAGGAAGCTCTGTGTCCTTGGGCCTGGAACTTCTTTCTAATTTCTGCCTAAGAGTCAACAGTCTTCATTCATTCCCACTGGGAAATTGAAAACTTTCCTCTTCGAGTGGGAGAAAATTGGGCAGAAGGAGGAACGTGTCCTCACTTGGGACCAGGCATTGTGTGATGGAGAGAGTTGGCCCCAGTGCTCTGGGGGAGAGAAATGCAGCAGAGACCTGCGTCCATCAGCTTAGCTGGGGCCTGAGCTGCAGGGGCAGAGAAGCGGTCACCGAGCACAGGGAGCTGAGTGGCATACACCCCAACTTCATCCCAGGTATCTGGGGGAACAATAGCTAATCTACGCTTACGTAGATGAGGAGCTTTCACACTTTTTTGACTAAGACACACAAGGAAGAAAAACAAATCACATCATGACCGAGTGTATACATGCACACTTAACTGAAATAAAAGGAAAGAAAAAAATGTTTAAGGAGATAAATAGCCCTACAACAAGGGATACACTGATGGTTTTTGTCCATTCTTCTATTTTTCTTTTTTTAATGCTGCTCATGCTCCACTAAGTTGATTCACAACTGGCTGTTGTGACCCACAGTTTGAAAAAAGTACTAGACTAGACCAGGGGTCATCGAACTTTTCTGTAAAGGTCGAATAAGAAACATTTTCAGCTCTACAGACCATATGGTCTCTGCCACAACCACTCAACATTGTCGTTGTAGTGCCCAACAGCCGCAGACGATACATAAACAAATGAGTGTGGCTGAGTTTCAACAAAACTTTACTTATGCACACTAACATTCAAACTTCTTTCATTTCTATATGCTATGAAATATCCTTCTCTTTTTATTATCTTAAGCCATTAAATACCATAAAAGCCATTCTTGGCTCGTGGGCTGTGCAAAACCAGAGGCCAGCGGGACTTGGCCTGTGGGCTATAGCTTGTCAACCCTCAGACCACACAACATCAGCCAGTGCTGTGGAGTGTTGCCAATCCCTCTCCCCAAGGCTTCTGGCATCCCAAAATAGGCAGGAGCATTGGGAGCCCTAACGACCTTGGCCACAACCACCCATGAGGCAAAGGCAAGTCCGTATTGATCTTGGGCCTTTGTATTAGACTGTGATATATTTAATTCATAGTCACTGTTCCCTTATGTCATAGGTTTCTCTTGTTGCCTTGAAACATCTTTGCAGGTCTTCTGCATGAGACTGTGATCCAGCTGCTGGTCCAGAGAAGGTGAGAGAGCCTTTGCTCTTTCCAGGACTTTTCTCAGGTCATGTATGGAACCTACTCCTGGGTTCATCCCGGGGTGCTCCTTGGAACTCAGAGGCAGCTTCCAGTCTCTACCACCTCCTAAGCTAACCTAAAGCCACAGGCCCCATGATGCCCCACAGGTGCCAGAGGACAATGAAAATATCCTTATCCTTCAACCATCTGAATAAGAAGGATATCATTCACTTTTTTAAGGATTGTCCTAAAATATGCATAATGGGAAGTTTACCATTTTAACCATTTTTAAGTGTACAGTGCAGTGATATTAAGAACACTCCTGTTGGCCAGGTCTGGGGCTCACATCTGTAATCCTAGTAGTCTGGGAAGAGGTGGGGGTAGGTGCATTGGATGAGCTCACAAGTTTGAGACAGGCCTGAGCGAGAATGAGACCCTGTCTCCACTAACAATAGAAAAATTAGCCGGGTGTAAGGATGCATGCCTGTAGTCCCAGCTACTCAGGAGTCTGAGGAAAGAGGATTGCTCAAGCCCAAGAGTTTGAGGTCACTGTGAGCTACCATGATGCCATGGCACTCTACCTAGGATGACAGAGTGAGACTTTGTCTCAAAAAAAAAAAAAAAAGAACTAAAGAATATTCCTGTTGTCATACAGACATCACCACCATCCATCTCCAGAACTTTTTCATTTTCCCAAACTGAAACCGCATGCACTAAAGGCCCCATTCTCCTCTCCCCTAGACCCTGTCAACCACCATTCTGTCTCCATGAATTTGACCACTCTAAGTACCTTATGTAAGTGGAATCACACTGTATAACACTGTATATGCCTCTTGGTGTCGATTTATTCCACTTAGCATAACATTTTCAAGGTTCATCTATTACAGTATATGTCAGAATTTCCTTCTTTTTTTTTTTTAATTTCCTTCCCTCCCCTCCAGAATTTCCTTCTTTTTTTAACACTAAATAAAAGAACACTCACTTTCAAAGGTGGGTCCCAAATTTTCTTAGAAAGTGCATGACTCTGCCTTTCCCAGTTTGGCATAGGCCAACATCCAAGAAAAACTTTCCTCAATTCCCCCCAGCAACATCGAGGTTGGATTCCATTCCATCTCCTCCTGGTCATGCTGATTTAGAGCTCATGCCCCAGAATTTAAATATTAGCTGCTTCTTCACTTTATTAACTGAATTTTTTACCAGGGCTTTATCTATAAAATGGAACTACCTATGTTACATACAATGATTGTTATAAAATTGAAATAAGATGAAAATGCAAAATATCTAACACCAAGCTTAGAGGTTAGTGCTTAAAATGGTAATTATTATTATTATTATTATTATTATTATTATTATTATTATTATTATTATTATTGGCTCAATTTAATAATGTTTTTCAGGGTCACAGTCTAGTCCTAGTATCCTGCATGATCCTGAATGAACCTTGAAGATCTCCAAGAGAATCACATAACCTATTTTGGGGGGATATCAATTGAGTTTCTACCAAAGTACTGCAGTTGGAAACCCTGGCTGGGAACTCAGATGTCAAATACATCACTGCCTCCCTGTAACCCTGGGCCAGCCAGTGTCTCTATCTCTCACCCTCCTTGTCTGTGAAGTAGATCAAATGATGCCTCCCAACAATGAGGTAATGTCTTCAAAGTGCCCTGAACCTTTCATGGGAAAGTCATTGTCAAATATACACCTGTGGTCAGGGACAAATGCTAATAGTTTGAGAATGATTGGCTCAGTTGGGCCTCGAGTGCTTTAAGTCTTTGCCATATGCCAAGCCCCATCCTAGGGGCCAGGAAGAAAAGAATGAACTTGTGAGCCCTGGTACCCCCTGCCAGGTAGGGCCCTACATGTGGATATCTAAAGACTCTGACTGACTGCAAAACAATGGGTGGCTTTGCAGTCCAAGCTGGTCACCCGCATCAGAGAGCAGGAGGGAACATCTGCTACATCTACTGTGTGCTACCAGTTTTTCCACAGCCACACCCACAATGACTCTTAATCCTTCCCATGTAAGGGCACATAAGAAAAAGCACAGGAGAGTATGTGATTTGCTCTAAGTCACACAGCTGGTGTGTCATTAAGGCTGAGATCCATAACAGGTTAGTCCACCTCCCAAATCTATTCACTTTCTATTCCTCCAAGAAGCCACAGTAATAAGGATGTGCCCTACCTGTCCATCACAGTAATCCAGAGACAGATTCACGTTGGTCATATCTAATGGCCTGGCTCTCCTTCCTCCTGTGTCTCCTTTATGACTCAAGCTAATTAGTGATGTGCTTAGTCAGATGTCCAGTCGCCGGTTTATTGGCTATTAGACCCACAGAGGGAAGGGAAGTCACATTCCCTGAGCACTTTCCAAGACCCAGGCCCTGTTCCAGGAGCTCCTGGCCATACATAATCCTCCTTAATCCTCATAATAGCCCTGTAAAGTGGGTATAATTAGCCCATTGGGCAGAAGATCATACAGGTTAAGTAACGCTGGATACCCCAGAAGGTGAACAAACAAGCTGGCCCACCACCTCGGGAAACCTCTGAAGGGGACGCTTGCCAAGCATGGGAAGACAGGTTTCCCAATGAATCAGACACAGAGAGATGGGGGACAGTGAGATGGATCTTATGGTGGGTTCCAATAGAGAACATTTGTTACATGACCCCTGAGCTGTGGTCATCTGCCTCCTCCTGTGTGAATGCTGTGGACTTAGCCAAGAGGGGCCTGTGATGAGATCAAGTCTGCTCAGGGACTCTGGGTCCCTAGCACTATGCTAGACATTTCACGACCGTCATCTCTTTTCATTTTTACAGCACTACCATTGAGCCACTGTTTCCAGTTTGCACACTGTGTGTATCATTTCACATCATTTTTCCCAACAGACTGAAGGTGCAGCGACTCTCCTAAGCTCACCCCGCTGGGAAGTATGAAGCGTGGGTCAGGCCCTGCACTGTGCAGCCTCCCCTGTTGATCTGGCAGAGAATGTGGGGCTTCCCCTGTCCCACATTTGCTGATGGATCAACTGAGTCTGTGAGCAGCAAAGCACAGAAGCTGCTGCAGAGAGCTGCAGAGACCCGGGGCTAGAATCCTGGTGCTGCTTCCAGTTGGCCTTCCTCAAGTGGGATATGGAGCCAAATAGAGGAGGGGGAGGGATAAAAGCTAATGTAAAGGAACCAACTGAGGACTCGGTTTAACTGCTCATCACTCCTCTGGTCTGCGGCAGCCCAGGATCCCAGCAGACCTGGCCCCCTCTCTGAAATCCTTCTCCTTCCTGAAATGATTGGATGACAGCACAGCTGATTGTGACAACCCTCCCCCAGGTCCACTACAGAATGTCTTTTCTCTGTCCCTGTCCTGTGCCTTCATCCTTGTGTTATACACACATGAATGCACGGGGATGGAGGAACCAGAGCCTCTAGGCTCAGGGCCAACCCCAACACTGGCAACTTGCCCCATGCCAGTGGGGCAGCACCCAGGTCAGTGACCCCTGCCCTGGCTGCCCTCCCCTTCCTCAAACCACAAGAAGTCAAGCCCATGCTTCCCCCTGGGTAGCATATAAGAGGGCTCCCCAGCTCTGGGAGAGTGCAGTGAGGCCCCTACCTGGCATCAGGCCCACACCTTGGAAATGTAGGTCCATGGAGTCATATGCAGGTGCCGCCAGGCTACATCGGCTTCTTGGCCTGGCTTTTACTCCATCTCTGAGCAACTTTTGAAAACAAGGCAGATCCAAGAAGCCATGCCAAGCCCCAGACAGACTGTAGGTGAGGGGCTGACAAGGGGCTCAGCTAGCCACCTGCCCATGTCCATATAAAGGAGAGCTGAGAGCGTGCCAGCCCTGAGGCCAGCCAGCCATGCTGAGGTCTTCTCCATCCCTCCACAGGACCAAAGTCCTGATGAAGCCCCCACCCTGGCTGGCACAGCAGGAGATCAGCAGAACCCCCAGACCCAAGCTGCTGTCCCTGAGACATTCCTGCCCCAGGGTTCCTGGTACCTGCCCTGGCCTCAGCACAAGGGCACCACACATCATGTACTCTGCCCTTCAGGGTCAGCTCATAATTGTCCTTGGTATAAGCCTCCCCCAAATGGTCTATTTGAGGTGAGGGATGTCCCTATTATCCTGATTTGATCATTATGTATCATATACATATACATGTATTAAACATCTCATGTATCCTCAAATATGCACAACTATTATAAATCAGTAAAAAACAATAATTTTTTAAAATAAATAAAAGAGAAAAAAATGGCATATTCTGCTGGCGTGTGGTTTGGTAGGGCTGGCCTCGGCCTGTCTGGAGCGTACCCCCTATATATCCCCACATTCACCCATCCCCCTTGTTAGGCCACCCCTGGTCTGGGTGTCTGGGCACCCCAGCACCAGCTGGGTACGCTACTTGCCGCCCCACCCTGCCAGAGCTGCCCTCTCCAGACACATCACACAGCACCCCTTCCTGAGGCCACTGTCTGGAACATAAAACCATTCCCTTGCCCTCCTCGCTGCCAAGTCCATAAAAGGGCAGGCGCCTGGCCCCTCTCCTTGGAGGCTGTGCAGACCGCTCAGGCCCTGTCAATCTCTTCTATGTCTCCCCAGTGCCAAGATAATAAGAGGAGAAAGTTTTTTCTCCTCCTTCCAGAGTGCAGACCAATTAGCATTTTTTAAATTACCATTGGAGAAATACACCTAATTAGCCACTTTAAAGGAAAGCTTTTAAAAAAAAAAAAAGTCATAAATTTCTAACTGGCCAGAGCTTGGAGACACTTTTAAAGCTAATTGTGTGTTTCTGGCACTAACAGGGGAATTGGTAAAAGTCAGAAATGGATTTTATGGCCTTGGTGGGAAGGGGAGGGGATGGCTAGGTGACCTCCATGGGCCAGGGAAGGGTTAACGTCTGGGTCCCTGGACCGCGGCCCCTCCCCTCTGCCACTTCCCTACCTCTCCTGACCTGGTCAGGGCACCTGCCTTACCAGAGGCAGGAGACACATGGCCACACAAGCATTCAAGGAGGAAGAGAAGGGCAGGGAACAAAGCGACAGGAGTAGGAGACGCAAAGTGGAGGAGAAAGAAATGTTTGAGGAAACCGAAAAGCAACCTAGAGCCCAATTTCAGAAAGCTGGTTCTCATTTGTGCTTCCCAGTAAACTCCACTCAGGGGCGATGGGTGGGGCTCTGGTCTGTTCTGGAACATGCTGACTCTTCAGAGGGTTCCAAGGAGGCAGACAGAGGCTTCTGTAGCCCTCAGGCTTCCCATCCGGGCTCCCTAGCCCAGCTCAG
The DNA here is from genome assembly GCA_963574575.1 of Galagoides demidoff. NCBI lineage: Eukaryota > Metazoa > Chordata > Mammalia > Primates > Galagidae > Galagoides > Galagoides demidoff. Next base: position 20,494 of record CAUYQV010020486.1, on the reverse strand, counting down.
TGGCCCCAAAGCCCCTGGCCCTGAAACTGAGGAAACGCTTCATAAAGTGCAGACACGAGGCTCTGGGTGCCTCATTTAGGAAGGGTGCGGTTTCTGGCCCCTTCCCACCTCTGCTGCTGCTGAGGACTTACTCCTGCCTAGGGGAGGGAAACCCATGGACACCTATGGGTGTGTTAATAAGGGTGGCCAAGGGGGAGAAGATGCTAAAAGTGACCGACTGTACAGGGCTCCAATCATCCCAAAGCCCCCTGCCATGCTTCACTGACCCTGCAGGGGCCCCAAGAGAGCCAGAGTGTGCAGTGTGGGCTCCCCTCCCCACGAGGTTGCCCAGGGGAAGCTAAGGGCTGAACCGTATAGGACTGTTGTCTTGTTCCCACCCCTGACCCCACTGTGAGAGGCAGTGTGGCCAGGGTCATGCTTGCTTGACCCTAGGTGTGGCCTTCTGCTTGGCTGAAGGTGCAAAAGCAGGTGTGAGTTTTATGAATGGAAAAACTAAAGCCCAGTAGTGGGTCAAGCCATCAAATTTATACAACTGAGAGTCCTGGAAACCGCATTCTTAACTCATATTTTAAGGGAGATACAAACAAATTTCCTAGTTTCAAGACATATTTTGGAAAGCCCAAGACATGCCTTCTCAACGGGAGTGGTGGTGCCCCCAACACGGTGAAAATTGGAATGCAAAAATAAACAAATAAAGAAATCTTAGATGTCAAAATGGTTTCTTGGTCCTCTGAAGCTTCACCCTAACCCTCAAATTCTCCTTAGAAAGAATTTAAATTTAATGTGATTTTTCTCCAAGGGGGAAATGGGTGATAATGAAAAACAAATTGAGGAATGCTGGCCTAGGGCAGTGTCCCCAAGGTCCCTCTCCACTGCCAGACAGGCCAGGGCTGGACCTCTTTGCTTATATCTCCTTGGGACCAACCCCAGTGGACTGGGCAAGAAATGGACCCAGGAGGGAGACCTCTGCCCCCAAACCAGTCAGTGACCCTTAGGTGTCCTCCTAAAGGCATTCTCAAACTTTGCAAGTGGTAGGGGATTGGAGCCATCTCTCAGGGCAGCTAGGCGAGATGCCACAAGCTGTTCTGCCAGGTTGAAGGAAAGAGCTTCCAGAACACAAAAGACCCCAGAGGCCTCTTCCCACCCCTCACTCCAGACCGTAAGGCCTAAGAGAACTGAAATTCCTGATGTTCATACTCCAGGTGGCCTGCTGAGTCAGGAGCAGAGTGTGGGGCTGGGAGGACTCGCGGCCTTAAAAATGGCTAGGAGAGCTTGGGTGCTCCCAGTGAAGCATGGAGGAGGAGTGACCTTAGGGTCCCCAGCACCCACTGACACCCTCATACTCTTCTCCTCTTCTTGCCTGTCTGGCTCCAGAGGCCAGGAAAGAGGGAGGAGAAACAGCTACACGGCAGAGTGGACAGAACACCCCCTTGCCTGCCCTATCACACACTCATAAGTGACAATCCCTTGGCCTCCCACCCCTGCCCCCATAAGAACAGGGAGTAGGGTAGCTCCTCCAAGCCAGTGGCATGGCTTTCTCCCAACAAGCCTCAGCCTCGGTGGGCAGCTTTGGGGTCTGGTGGAAAGAGCTGTGTGGCCAAGACACACCTGGCTTCACATACCAGCTCCTCACAAAACAGACTAGGTGGGTGCCCCTCCCCGCCCATCTCTTCTCCTTTCTAGGAAATGTGCATGTTTTTGCAAAGTAGGTAAGAAAAGTCGGGGGGCAGAGGAGGACATCATCACAGACAGAGTCACCGAGGTGCACGGTAGGCCTCCAGACACAGAGACCCCATGTGCCCCAAATGCCCTGTGTGAGCTGCCGTCTGCCTGGCCCCCAGGAGAACACAGGACCCTGCAGCAAGGGGACGAATTCCCAAGCAGGGACATGCCAGGGACCACCGATTTGGCTCCCTTTGCTAGGGTTCTGCCCCCAAGAAGGCAGTACCTTTGCTGCTCTCCCAAGGATATCCCACTAGGGACCCTGTTTCACCCATCCACACTTAAGTCAGTGGGAAGTCCCCATGCTCACCCTCCACCCGCCCTCCCTGGCTTTCTGGGGGTGATGGATGGCTCAAGAGTTGCAATTTTTGTTCTGTCAAGAAATCACAAACAATTCGATGCCAGGAGAGAAGGGCCTTGCTCCCTGCTGGCCTCTGGCAGAGTCCCCAGAGAACTCCACCAACGTCACCAAGGCAGAGGGAAGGGGAAAACAGCCAGGCCTCTGGGGCCTGGGAGCAGGAGGGAGAACTAGGATTTAGAATGATTAAACTGAAACTCACAGCACCTCCAGGAGTGTCTCCTTCTTGCCACCCCTGCTGCACAGATACAAGGAACTGTGCAGGCCAGCCTGGCTCCAGGTAGTCCCCTGCGTCCCCAGCCCTGTGCCACCAGGCCGATACACTGCCTCCAGCAGACAGCCTGACTGTGGCCAGCCGCCAGGTCCTCGCCTACCTCCCACTCCATCCCTGTCTGCAATTGTTTCCAATCAGTTTAGGAAACAGCTCTGAGAACAATTAGAACAGATAACAAGGAAGAATTACATAATTACAGTCCGCCTAGATCTCAGGCGCTTCAAATAAAGAGGCTGAACTGAGTCCAAACAGGGACTGTTGCGAAGAAAAGATGGCATTTCCCATGCATCGGGGGTGCAAGGCCTGCGACCCTGGTGGGATAGGGGAGGACAAAAGCACTCTTATGTCTACCTCCTGGCTGAGCTGGGGGCCTCAGAGGATGTGGAGAGGTCCCCATCAGTGCAGACCACTGCGCAGAAAAGGCCACTCAGATGACAGGACCACGTTCACCTGCAGAGGTCATGTAGCCCAAACTTCTCATATTTAAGATGAGAAACAAGACCAAAAGAGAAAAGTTTTCAAGCCAAACCCAGCAGAACTCTACACCCAGGCCAATGCTCTGGCCTTCTACCCGCCTTTTATCCCCAAGCCAGCAGCTGCCTGGTCCTACCCACCCTGGGAGAACTGGGAGGGTATTTTTCTTCTTGACCCAAACAGATGGGCATGGAAAGAACTTTGTCTTCTAGCACAGGAGGTGGCAAACATTTCCTATAAAGGGCCAGATAATAAATAGTTTAGGTGTTGCGGGCCATACAATCTCTGTCGCAACAACTCAACTCTCATCTCAGCGTGAAAGCAGCCATCGACTGTGTGTAAACAAACGAGCATGGCTGTGTTCCAGAGAAACATTATTTGTGGACACTGAAATTTGAATTTCATATCATTTTCAAATGCCATGGAATATTTCTCTTTTGATTTTTTTCTCAGCCATTTAAAACACAAAAACCATTCTTCATTTGTGGACTCCAAAAAAAAGATGGCACACAAAATTTGGCCCCAGAGTTGGAGTTTGCAGACCCTTGCTCTGGCATGCTGCTAGAAGACTTTGTGTTCTGATTATCCTCTACCCAGAGTTCAAACATCCCTTGATTCCATGAGTCCAGTGTGGCATTTAGAACGAGTCTCCACAGCCAGCTTTTGCTAGGTCATGCTGGCATGTGAAGTCAGGTCATCACTAGTCACCTAAGCCCTCCAGAAATCACCCTGCAAGGCTTGCTAAAGATATCCCTGCTGTCTGTGAGTCTCCAGGGCCAGGCTGCACAGCTGGAAAACAGGTGTCCCCAGCTGGGAAAGCAGCCCCTCCCCAAGAAGCAAAGGAAGAGGGATTGTGTTCCAACTTGTCCTTCTTTAGGTAGAGGGCCTCTCTGGCATAGAAGGTAAAGAGAATCCAACATCTTGCTTTACTGTATGGCACCATCTTCTCCTCCCACCTGTCCTTTCAACAACAGTTTCATTTCATTCATTCAAAACCCATGTGTTGAGTTGATGCCTTCTATGGCGCCAGGTCAGATGAAAATCAAGCACAGGACATCCAGAGACATACAGTCTCCAGGCACTTAGCACCTTGACAACACAGACCTACTATTCCTCTTCTGTCCCCAGCACTTAGCACTGCATGGGACACACTGCAGAGGCTCAGGAACTGTCAAATGAATGAGGAAATTAATTTATGTGCTGGATGGAGATGGCTAGTAGCATAAGACAGATCAAAGCCCACATAAGTTGAGAGGAAGGAGAAGTGGCACCCAGCAGAGGAAACTAAGACTGTCCCATAACAGTGTGCACTGCTGAGCTAAGACAAGAGGAATTTGGGCCTGTCCAGTTGGGGCAGAGAGGATGAAGAGAGAAGAGAAAAATCCCAGCCCGGCAGGAGCAGCAGCATAATGGAGCCCTTGGGAACACCGCGGTTTAGCTTGCTGAGTCATAATGCAGCTTGAGGAGTGACCGTGTGAACGCAGCGTCCAGAGTTAAGCTGCATCTAGACCCTGAAAGCCTGAGGGAGTTGGCCAAAGGAGCTTAAACCCCTGTGGGCAGCAGGGGTGCTGAATCCTCTGGACAGAGGTGGTTGGATGCAGTGAGATGAGGAAGCCAAGCTGGGGCAGAGCACAGAGGGCTGGAGAAGGCAAGGAAGCCTTTAAAGAAACTCCAAACCAGAGCAGAGCAGGGAGGCTGGGCCACACCACTGGGCAAAGAGGAAAGTGAGAGTGGCCAAGGTGCCCAGGGATGAAGGAGGGCTTGGGAGGTGGCCAGTGGTGGTGGGCATAGACCCTGAGTCAGATAAGCTGGGCTCTAGCCCAGCTCCAGCTCTTACTGTACATAGTCAGGCCCTCTGGGACTCCATTTCCCCATCTGTAAAAGGGGGTAATAAAATGTAGTAATCGTCTCATAGGGTCCTTGTAAAACTTTGACAAGGTTATGCATGGGCAGATGGGAAGTGCTTATGGGGTTGCTTGGTACAGAACAATTTCTCAATGAATGTTTGCCCTGTATTACTGGTCAAATTCTGTCCAGCAGTCCTATTTGGGCCGAGCAGCTTGTTTTCGGCAGTGAAGTGGAAGGGCAGGTGCCAGAGCAGACTCTCTACCTTCTTACCCTCCCACTCCTGAGTGGCTGAGCCCTCTCCACATTCTGGGGAAGCCCATGTACACCCTCCCAGCCACTCTCCAGCCAGCTAGCCAGAACCAGCAACATCCCCACATGGGACCTTTGCTGGGAAGGGCAGCATGCCCTACAGAGAACTTGCAGTCCCCGAGGCCGGGGAGGCCTAGCCCAGGGGCCCGCTGAATGCCTTCCTTCTCAGAACACAGGATTGTCCCAAAGGCGTTTGAGCCAAGACCTCTAGCCTGCATGAAAGTCCCATGGCTAATACTCAAAACCTCTCAGAAACCCCCACACTCAAGATTTGGTGATCACGCAGTCATTGGGCCTGTGCCCACTGGGGAAATGATCGGCATCCTGGTACAGAGAGCACAGGTTTCTGATGAAGCCAGCGCGAGTTCCAGTCCTGACCTTGCCGCTCTCTGACCATGTGACTAGGCAAACAACGACAACTGTTAAACAAGGGTACCCGCGATAATGTGTGCGGAGCACAGACTGTAGCCAGGTGCCGAGGACTCTGGAGTAGAGACAGAGGAATCTGGACTCCAGAGACATGACTGAGGTTTTGCTCACCGTCTGAAAGGAGGTTGGGGTCTCCTCATCTATAGGAGTAACATCCGCCTTAGACTTTCACTTCTGCTTTGGAGGAAATGGCTTTGACCAGCTTAACCAAGCCCAGAACCTCACTCATCCTTCCTGTGGCCTCTGAGCTGCTCCCCCCCACCCACTCCCAGGTGGCTCTCCTCCCCTCCTTTGAGGGTTCTGTGTTTATTCACAACGGATATCCAATTACAGTCACCCCCTCATTCCACTGACCAGACAGCCCCCCTGCATCTGGAGAGGGAATGGGACACACCAGCTGCTCCTGGCATTCCAAAGATGCCCATGTCAGGCCTCTTTACAATATCCTTCAAATAAGTTGGCAAGTGACCTGTCTCCCAAGAGCAAGAAAGTCAGACCAAGGGAGGAAGGGAAATTTGAAAAAAAAAAAAAAAAAAAAAAGGAGAAGAAACGTGTTTCTGTTCCCAGGGAAGATCTCCACACAACACAGCCCAACTTCCTACTCTTACATTTCCATCTGGTTGCTATTGGCAACCAGGCAATCATATTTTTCTACTCCCAGATATAATCATCATAATCAATATAGGGTATTTATCCCACTCCTTGGTTTCAAGGAACTCAAAGCTTTTCATATCTATTATTCTTTCTCCACTTGCATGGGGGAGAAGAGGAAGGAGGTCTGTGTGTTGACGGGGGTCGGGAAGGATTATTCAACAGATGGAGAAACTGAGGGAATGGGGAAGAAGGGAGGCTCGGGAACTTCTCCCAAGAAGAGAGATTGTTAATAGCAGTTAGCATCTGGTTCCTGCTTTTATCACGTCCCTCTGAAGTGGGTTCATCTCATTTATCTTACAGATAAAGCCCAGAGGAGTAAATGGCTTGCCCAAAGTCACAGAGCAATGGCATTGCCTAAACTTGAACCTGGGTCTTTGGAGTCCCTTCCGGTATATTTTCCCGTGGCATCTCAGCAGAAAACAACATTACGTTATCGCATTACCACGTCTCATCTACACGTCACCATCGCGCTACTGCAAATGTCAACGTTATACTTTGACGACCCATCATGTCGCCCTTACAGATGGGATTCTCCTCTCACACGGATGGACGACAGACACAAGAAAAGTGACTAGATGAAAGCGCCTGACTGGGTCAGAGATGGGTCGGAGAATCAAGAAGTTGTATTTAATTTCCAAAATTCTATGAATTTTTTTTCTGGAGTAAAAATTTTGAAAAGAAAGAAAAATCAGTTTGGGGGACTGTGAAATCATTCACTGCTTTTGACAACTCAGTGATGTTACCTGTTTTACTACAGTAACTGGTTCAATGTCACCTGTTTGCCACAGCAACAAAGGTGATAGCAAAAAACACGGCTTTGGGGTCCCTGGAGAGGACAAGGCACACGGAGCCTTCCCTCCACAACTCCCAGCAACACCTCCCGTGCCTGGCTGGCTACTTAGTGCTAAATACAGGCAGCTGGAGGTAAATGGAGAACGGATAAAACACAGCTGAGAGGGAAAACATGTGGCCACAAGCAGAACGCTCTAAAATAGAGTGTTTTTCCGAGTTTTGTGCACAGTATTTGTTTCTCTTTGGAGACAGCACAAACGCCACTGAAAAAAGAGAGCGGCTGGCTGTGTCTGAGGCTCCCTCTCTGTTCTCAGGAGCAGCTAGACACTGTCTTATCTCTCATCATCTCCTTACCTAAAGAGGGGCACGTCTTAACACTTGGAAGGAGAGGCCCCCAGACGGAAGACCTGGCCTGGGCTACCCCAGAACTCCAGAGCGATGAAATGAAAGGACCCGGACAAGCTCTGACTTCCTGACCCCTCACCCGGCATCTCCTGGAGTTCCAGAAAGAACCACCGTATAGGGAAGTTCCCTTCATACCCTCATTCTACTCCATTGAGTAGGCAGAAGAGGAAAACTAGAAACAAAAATGCCTGACATGCTAAAACTCAGGTAATACGGTTTGGATGGTGGTGCCATGCAAATCTCATGCTGAGACTTGATCCCTAGTGTGGGAGGTGGGGCCTGCTGGGAGGAGGTTGGGTCATGAGAGCGGATGCCTCACGAATGGCCTGGTGCCCTCCCCTGGGTGATGACATGATGAGTAAGTTCTCACTTATTAGTACGCACAAGAGCTGGCTGTTTAAAAAAGACTGGCACCCACCTGCCTCACTCCTTCTCCCGCTGTGTGACACACCTGCTCTCCCCCCCCTGACCTTCTACTGTGAGAAAAGCTCCCCGAGGCCCCCACCAGGAGCAGGTGCTGCCACAGGCTTCTTATACAGTCTGCAGGACCATAAGCCAAATAACCCTCTTTTCTCTAAAAATTACTTAGTCTCAGGTATTCCTTTATAGCAAAGTAAATGGGACAAAGACACCAGGCTAAGGACACACAGAAGGAAAATTTGGTGACCCAGCACTGATGACCAATGCCGACCAACCATTGCCAGCTTGTTCAACATCTCCAAGATGAAATTTAGGTGGGACTGCTCCGAGCTGGGCTTGTAAGTCAGGCTGGCCTGCCCAGCACAGTCTTGCAGACAGAAAAAGCATTTTCTACCCTTGGCTTCCCCTCTCCCTTTTCTTCCTATATTTCCTCAGTTCCTGGCATTTCCCTTTTGTCTACCATTCCCCCACCCCAGCTCCCTCACTGGCATTAGATTTGGCAAAGTTCCATTGGCTTTCAACACTCTCTTGACCACAGTTTTCACTCAAACCCCAGTTTCATACTTTTTTGCCACTTAGGTTGCCCACACTGCTGTCCCTGGGGCCCAGCTTGGTTGGCATCTCTGAATGCCTGTCCCAGCCACCCCAGGTAGGAGCAAGGACAGAATACACTATAGGCACTACAGTCTCTCCCAGAAATTCAGCAACACACACCGAGAACTTCAGATTCTCCAAGACACCAATCAGTTTGTGGCTCTTCTTAAGTGATGCTGCTCCGAGTCTGTCCTGAAGTAACTCCTGACAATTACTTCTTTGTATAGCACTTGCTTCTTTCCAAAGAGCTTGCCATCTGTTGTCTCTTTGTAGCCTCTCGACATCCTTGGGATGGATGCAGTCAGATCAGGGGACATGATCCCCGTTTGGCCACATTTGGGAACACTGAGGCAAACAGCCCACAAGTGATGCTACCCTGAGAGCAGAATGGCAAGCTCTGCTTTGCCCGACCACCTTCAGCTGGTGCATGAGCTGGCATGGCCTTGACTGGGTGACTGTGCCTGAAGTACTGGCCTTGTGAGTGATGATTACTGATTTTCACCCAGAGTAAAGAACCCAAGTCAGATGCCCAACATCCTCCTTCCAGCCCTGCTCTCGGGCCACTCCTGGGAAGAGACAAGACTGAGGTCCAGATTCCCAGCCTGCTCTATCTCTGAGTCCTTCTCCATGTGCAAAGGACACTCATCAGGGCATCAGTCTGTGCCTCTAGCATCTGGACACAGCAGCCTACATCTTTAGGATTCAAGCAGGAAGGACATGGGCCTTGCCCCAGGCTTCCTGACCACACAGCCCCAGGTCCTCATTTAGAAGGGCATCCGCACTTCAGAGGCCAGCCGAGATCTGTGGTCCGCACTCTCGGCTGCTGGGCCACAAACCCCTGCTGAACATGTACCCATAGCCCCAGGGGAAAAAACAAGGAAGGAAGAAAAATAACCAAGGTAGGGAGAAGGGAGAGATTCTAAAATCTGGACAACATCAAGAGCTGTTTCCATGACAACCGCTCCTTATTACGGTTGCTCAAACCGCAGCCTGTTCTAATCAGTCCTGTGGACAGAGCCATCAGCAGGCCGGCGATGGCCTCCACCCAGGCCCTGAGCAACCAGAAGGACTATAGCCACCCTCCAATGACCCTAATCTCCTCTCAACAGAAGAGGGAGAAGAAGGGGTCTGAGTTCATAGGTGGAGGTTTTGTTGGGGAGAAGAAAGGAAGAAAGGAGTATTGAAGAGAGGGAAGTGAGAGGCAGAAGGCAGTGGTGCAGCCTGGCATCAGAGGAGCTGCCTGTGTTGTCTGCAGGAGCACCTGTGTCTGGGGACACTTGTCTTTGTGCTGGTGAGTCCCTGAGCACCCACGTGGTGAGGGTGCAGTCTGCGGCCACGTGTGAGTGCAGCCCTGTCCCCTGCCCCCTCCTACACCCTGCAGTGCCACCCTCCTCTCCTGCAGAGCTCTGCACTGAAGTGCAAGGACAACCCCCATGACATAAAGGCCAGGAGGAGTATCCAGCAAGAAATAGGTGCCATTTTTCAGCTAATCTCAGGGACAAAGAGAACAATTGCACTCATATTCTCAGAGTTGCCACTGAGTTGAAGTGTTTGTGGCTTAGGGACTCCCCCTGCAGACTTCTCAAGTTCCCAGAAAATGATGGGCGACTTAAAGATTTTTCCCCAGTCCACAGATGGAGCCTCAGAGGTAAGCAACTTGTCAAAGTCACCTGCTAGGTCGGGTGTCGGCCTGGAGACTCTGTCCCTAGAAAAGCAAACCCCCTTCTCCCTGGGTGCTCAGAGAACCCTCTCCTTCCTCCTCCTGTGCTCATCTGGCAATCACCCAGACATGCTGCAAATCAGATGACATATGACACGTTGCACTATGTCCCACTCCAGAGGGAGTCTGTCTGTGGAGACGAGGGGTCTGGTTTATATTTTAAGCAGCTAGAGAGAAAAAAAGGGGGGTGATGAGGTAAGGCGACAGCAATGAACACCGTGCAGCTGTCCGGGGTAATTGCCTTGCCCAGCCATCCTGGAGCCGGCGGCACAGCACAGGGAAGCCCACCCCTAGGTTAGGAGCAATGGGACAGAGCCAGTGGGAGGAATTCTCCCTCTCCACCTGCTCCTTAGCTGCACGTGTCGTTGCTCCTGCCAGAGACACAGCAGAAGGAGTGAAGGGGTGGAAGATCCCAATCAAAGTGAGGTGACTCTTCCCTCAATGCTCAACCCTCGGAGAAACCCTCAGAAAAGTCTCCACCAAACCCCTCCTCCAAGTTGCTACGTGGTGGACAACCTCTGTTGATGTCTAATGGGCCAAGAGACAGGAAGACCCAGAATCGGCGGAGGACAGAAACAGTGAAAAGGTCAGTGAATGGGAGAGGGGAAGGGAGAGGCTGGAAGACGCCTGCCTCGACCCAGGAGTGACCTACTGCAGTTCCAGCCACTTCCTCAACCCGGGATGCCTCACCCAATGTGGGCCACTTCAGGGCTGAGGACACTCTGTCTTGGACGGCACCAGCCTCCCTGGATGCAACGTCCCACAGGTGCTCTGTCTCCACACGAGTACAACTTGCTCCGGGATAATCCCACTTTGACCTTGAACCCAACAACACGGGTAAGGGGGCATGCCCAGCGAGTATCCTTCCAGGTTTGCCCTTTCTTTGCCCTCCAGTCATCAGACAAAAATGTCTATGAGCTGAGGAAAGAAACTAATCCAGGTGACCCACCAGGTAACACACGGCCTCTATCCTGCTCTTTAGGGAGACTCTCCAGGAGGGGGGCATAGGAAGTTAGGTCCTGCCAAGTCCAGACCTGTGCCAGCTGCACCTCCTCCTCGGGGTCCTGAGCTCAACCCCTCAGAGGACCTGATGTCATCATAATAACTCCTGAGGGGCAGAGACCGAGCAGGGGTGGGGATGTGACTGCACCATGTGTGCGGCGCACTCACAAGCACACGCACGTGCGTCGTCACACATGTTCTCACAGATGAAACTGCAGTAATTGGTGAAGCGTGGGTGTACGTGTGAGAGTGGGGGGTGTGCGCGTGACGATGTGACACTGAGGATCACAAATGGAAAGAGGGCTGTGTCTGAGGCAGAATAAAAAACAAAGCCACACATGTTCACCTCCACGCCAAGGGAGCCCACACCCGTCGTGTCCTGCTGGCCTCCTCGACTCCTCCCGTGTTCAGTGGAACTCTCTCGTTTCCCCTCCATGGAAAAGCCCAGAGGTGGTGACCACAGTGACACAGGTATACACACTGACCCAGCTGCTCCATGCAGACTCTCAGTGGCAAGAGGGCCGTGTCATCAGACGGGCAGCCTGACAAGCCCAGGTGGGTCACACACACCAGGGTCAGTGGAAACCACTGTCCCCACTGAAAAAAAGGAGGCGAAGAGACCGGGGTGGAGAGTTGAATCGGCAAGGCCAAGGCTACCCCAAGGGCTTCTGGCAGCAAGGCTGGGAGGAAAGCCACAAGGAGAGTGCGGGAGCTGCGTCTAGTGTGGGGTTGTGGTGGCGGGACACTGGTGCTCGCTTCCTATAGAGGGGCAGATCCTGACCTGGGGGGCCCTTGAGGGAAGCTGGCCCCAATGAAGCCATGTCTTTGCCATATCTTACGGGGGAAAGTCTCAGCGCAACTTACAGGTGTGCAAGTGTGTGTGGGCTTTGCACACAACATGCCAAAAGCATGTTTGTGAACTGGGGTTAAAGGATCGTTAGGACCAATACCCACTTTAGACTATGTGACCACTTGGAGCCTCAATTTCCTCACCTATGACACATAGATAATATTAAGTGACTATCACAGAGCTGGTTTTACGACCTGGTGCACAAGAAAGCACTGGGTACAGTGCCTGGCCTGGAGAAAGTGCTCAACAGTCCAACAGTCATTTGTTTCATTATTTTCCAGCACCCCTCAATAGACATAGCACAAGGGGGGTGGGGGTAGATACACAGCATTATCTACACGGCTCTTACTCACGTTACCCAGCTAACCACGGAACTGCTAACTTCTCAACCGCACACTGAATATTCTAGCTAGATAATCTCAATATTAGTCTAACATATATCTAAAAAATCACACAGTATGATGCTAAAACAAGGACTCCAGTATTAGATAAGTACTATTTTTGCCACTTGCTAACACTTTAGGCTGGCTTAGTCCAATGTCCAGTGCATATGAACACCTCAATATATGTTCTCAAAAATTACAGTTCTAGAGAGTTTTAGATGTGCTTAATATTGACAATTCTGTTCTTGGTCTACTGGGCTTTTTTCCATAGTCCTTATAACTGATTGTCAGCGTATCAAAACAAATGATGTGTTCCAGATCAACTTGGCACAACTGCAGAGTAAGCCACCAATGGACTTTAGGTTTACATGAAACCCACAGACATGTTAATTCTTCAACCAGCATTGAAATGAACTGTCATGTCCCTTTCAAACTCTTTATCCCAGGCAGCAAGTACGAAGCTGCAATTATTCCTGTGTATAATGCACTTTACTATCAGTAAGAATGTGTACTGTCCCTGATTCATTCACTAGCCCTGGGATCATTCACCAACTACAGTTCTCATTTATCTCCAGCCTAGAGGGATTTGAGAAGCAAAAATAGTCTTAGGCGGATCCAGCTGCCCTGACACTTGCAACTCAGCTAGCAGGTGCTGGAGCTTCAGACATGACATGTGGTCCTCAGATGCAGCAGCCCACCTGGGTGGGGCTCAGCAATCACAGAGGTCACTCCAACCAAAAAGCCATCCCGGGGGCCTATGAAGATCCTCCAGCTATCTCAGTGCTTCTCAACTTTCCTAATGCCACGGCCCTTTAATACAGTTCCCGTGGGTTGCGACCCACAGGTTGAGAACCACTGAGCTATCTGAAAACGGCTATCTGCGAATGTGTGACCATTCACACCTCAGAATATATAAACCAGTAATTTCTTTGGTTATCATATGATACATACACATAAAAACACAGGCACAGAGCCATACGTGCATGCACACGTATGCACATATATGTACACACACCTACACGCGTATGTCAATGAGTGCATGGCTCCCTTCCCTTCACCTTAGACGACACATTTGCTAGAGCTCCTTGTGGGGGAAAGAGGGGTATTTTCTACCACTCCAGCAGCTGCTACAGCCAAAACATATGCAAACTGCTAGTTAAGCAGGTATGCCCTAGACTCAGAGGTTCATCCACTAGGTGCCCAATTAAAGTTCGTGATCCTAATTCTTTCTCTTCTTTCCTCCCTTTCCCTAAATCTGCAAGCACATATTTTCACACTATTTCTTTTCGACCCATGGATCCTCTATACCCTGCTGAGTGGACTGGGGCATACCAGGGTGACAAGCATCTGGTTCCCGACCCCAGAAATGTCCTTGAGGCAAATGAGCAGTGTAGCACTTCCCAAAGCTTTATGGGATAAGGATAAATGCTTCTGGCTAACTAGCTGGAAACACTCTGGGTGTGGAAGGGGTGGGGAGGTCTTGTGCCATGCTGCCATTGAACACCAATTTATCTTCATAACGGGGTCAATTATATCCTCCCATTTCCCCACAAGTGAGGCAGAATAAAAAAAAAAGTTGAGTTTCAACCTGCAGGAAAATGCCAGGATCCTTGTATTTGAAAGCAGAACCTTAGTTTACCTTTGCACAGACAAATACCTGGAAGCTGGTTCTCCATCCTTTGAGGTCTCTGCCTCTCACATGCAGCTGTCAAGTCGCACCAGATCAACACAACACAGCAAATAACTCTATGACACACACCCAGCAACTTTCAAAAGTACACTCTCCCCACCCAGAAACCCAGCCTGGGTCTCCAGCGTGGGCTGCTGTCTTCCAGCTAACCATCCTGAAACTGCTTAAAAGAGCCTGACAGGTAATTTATTCTGCAGCAGAGGATAACAATTTCATTGTCCAGAGGCAAGTGCCCCACCTGCGTCAGAAAATCCGCACTCTCAAGGAACACAGGTTTCAAGTTCATGTGATAACAATTCTGAGGGCCTGTGGTCGTAACTCTTTCCGCTCATTCCTCCCTTTCCCCAAAGCTGCTAGCAAATGTTTTTACAAAGAACCACCCTAGAATAAATCAAATATTTCCCCATGAAGGGTGGTTATCAAGCACTTACTTGCGGAAAGAGCCAATCACATGGGAATCAGGGCCCAACTGCTGCCATGGGACTTTTGCTCATAAGTGGAAGGATTTTAAAAACCGTACCTGACTCACTTTGCAGTGGCCCTTCTGGGACCTACCGGGTTTTGCCTGGGCATCTGGTAGAGATATGAACCAACCAAAGAAGGATGGTGGACAGGACACTTGCTTCTAGAAACAGAGTCCAGATCGCTGTGCACTTATTTTTCCAAAACATTCTGACAGTTACTCATTTGATTTGCTAAATGCATGTAAGAGAATTAAGGTAAATATTCCATTATGATTTATCTTTTATATACCAAAAAAGCCACAGTGTGGTATATTTAAGACTCTGCTTCCTCAACCACCACATGGGAATAGTGTCCCCTGGGTTCCTTCCAGTGGCAATCCACAACTTCATGGTGAGTTCCCAGCAGGGATACAGGTGGGACCTGGGTCTCCTAACTCTTAGCCCCCACCAGTTACTTCCCATCCTAAGTGACCACATCTCACTTGCAACAAAAGGCAAATGCTATAGGCAATTTCTAAACTTGTCTTTGTCACAAAACTTGCTACAAGATCTTAGACAATATGCTTCACTTTTTAGTATTTTGGAAAACTGTTCTATAAGAAGGTCTGGGAGCTCCTAAGATCATAGTAAATTATTTCTGGCTGGCTGTGCTCATAGGTCTTCTATAAATCCTCATCAAATTGAAAATAACAACAAAATTTTCTTAAGTCCCACTGACGACCGACGACCCCATGGCTCAAGATCCCAAGGCCAGGAAACGTAGCATAGCCACGTGCTCATTCCACTAAGCTCAGCTTTTTTAGGTTGTAATGAATGGAATTCTTTTCCAAGCTCTGCTTTTGGAGTTTATTTCATGCCTTTTTACATTTCATATTATATTCATATATTACAAAAAAATCCTGACTTTACTACATTTTAAAAATACATTTAGTCAAATAATAATCCTATTGCTTGGCGGCCAGTCAGAGAAAGGAAGGTCTCTCAAAGAATGACTTGCCCAAGTTCAGCAAAGGCTGAAAATCAGAGGAGGATGTACCCAAAGGTCTAGGGCCAGAGGTCTGTCGGGGCTTCGCTTTAGAGAGGCCCTTCAGGGTAAGGAGTGCCAGGGCTTCATGAAGTGCCGTGTCACCAAAAGTCTGGTGGACACTGCGTGCAAGAGTGACACTCCCAACCTCAGGTCAATCACAGTCAGAGGTGAGATGAGGGCCCAGCTCTTCTGAGGCTGGGAGATCACCTGCTCATCCTGTCTGGAGGGACACTGCAATCTCTTCATGATGCCTGGAGATCCAGAGACAAAAATGTGAGAATAATCTGGGCCTGAAGGGACAGAGAAGAAGGTATCATGAGAGGACCAAAGAGTGGGAGGTTATAGGAGATGCTTAGTGTCAGGTCCTCGGAGGTCCCAGGGAATAGCAGCTGCGTGAGCCCACAGGTCATGTGGAAGCTTCAGTGTCAGCAAGAAAGAAACAGGAGGAAAGAGAGGGAAGCCTGGGAGGATGGCTACAAAGCAGCCCCAGCCCCCAGCCCACCTTCAGAAGTTTTAACAGATGTCCTCTCCACCCCCTTTCTTCTTGGGAATGCCTCAAGATTCTTCCTTTCCCAGCATGGGCAACTTTCCCTGCCACCTACGTTTGCTTTCTGGATCCCAATCTGCTGCTTCTCCATGGGATTCTTCCTGTTCTTTTTCATTTTCTTTTAGAGACTGACCTCTGTCCTCCCAAATGTTGTCACTCAGAGAAGTCCCCCTCTGCTCTGGCATTTAGTAAGTACTTATTAAGTGCTCTGTGCCCCAGGCCCTGGGCTAAGTGCCAGATGTGGAACAGTCACCAAGACAAAAACAGTCCCAGGCCTCCCAGGGCTCTCAACCTAGGATGAAAGAGTGCATTAAACAGGACGGCAGGCCGCCTCATGGGCAGCACCTCGGCCCCTGATTTTCTGTGTGTCTTCTCCTTAGAGACTCTGTGATTTATTTTGCCTTCAACTGACAGACTTAAAGTGCTAGGTTGTTGAGAATGGCAGGGCCTGGGCGTTCAAACCCCTGCACGGTGCCCAGGGCTGGCAGACATTTGCTGGGGCGCCACCAGTAGGGCCATGGCAGTTGTTGACAAGATCATTGGATCTGCTTGCCTGGCCTGGGCTGTCCTAGCTTCTATCTGAATGGCTTTATCACAAAGGAGACCAACCAAGCGAGGTCACAGGAGAACCATTCACAGGGCCATTCCTCTCCACTGTCTTTCACATTTCTGGTGTCTTCTGGAACCTACCTCCCTCAGCTAAGAGGAACAAGTTTCACCCAGCTGAAAGATGCTCCTTTGCTGATGCTCAGAGGAGCCTTTTCTTCCTTTGCGGCTAATCCAATGGGCAGTACCATTTTTGTGACACCCCATTTTCTTTGGGGGAGCTCTAATGTCTTCTGGGCCACTCTTGATCAGGTTCTAAAGTCCTAAGTCTTTAAAAAGACCAGTTGTGCTGCCTGAAGTTTAAATTCAATTCTGCTGACACTCTGTATACCCTTTCTTTCCTCAGCACATACAAGAAACTGATGGTTTCAAAACTGATCTCTGTGCCCCCTCCTCCTGGATGTTCCTGGAGTCGAGTTCCAGCTGCCAGTAGGCCTGTCTTCTGTCTCCCTGTGTGTGCTTAGTCGACAGGAAAGGAGGATGGTGGTGAAGATCCTGCCGGTGGTCATGACCGCGCTCTCCCTGGGTGGTTATAGACTCAGCCTTCCTTTAGATACATCCCTCTTAATTAACCTCATGTCTGCCTCCATTCCTTATCACATAGAAGGGAAAATATTGTCATTGGAGAATTCACAGAGAAAATTTCCAAAGACCAACATGTGGTATCTCCAGGGTTCCCCTTCATTTTTCTAAATTGGCACTTCTCTCAAATTAAAACATTTCTGGCCTAGCTTCTTTTCAAAGATATGTGCTTCCATTCCAAGAAACATAATAATAGACCGATCCCATCAATGAGGAGAGGAGGGCCACAGACTTACTCTGCTCCTCAGATGTCATTCAATGTACTAAAACAGGCACCTGCTGGGATGCACCATCTCTTGGTGAACTCCACGGGATCCCCCTTACTTTGTTCTGTCTCCCCAAACGCCCTGCTCACAGATTGAGCCAGAGTGCATCCATCTAGATGAACTGAAGGGCAATATCTTGCTAAATGTCAGCCTTCATTAATATTCTTCACTCAAATCTGGAAGTCCTTTGTTTTGAAACTCTAATCCACACTTCTCTTCTTCAAACTTTTACCCTGTTTGCTCATGTGTTGTCATGAGAAATTAACTCCTTCCTTCACAAACAGGACTCAGTTCTGCCCTCTGAGCTTCCTGAACAACAGGTGTCATCCAAATAAAGGGACCCATGTTCCTGTAGCCCTGTGCAGCCAGTGTGCACCCATGCTAAGGTTTGGGCTGGCCTGGCATGGGAGGGTCTGTGTCATCTGTGTGACACTGTGCCTATCTGTGGGTAGCAACCATGCACATTCTCCACTGTCCCCACCTCTGCTGCCCACCAGCAGTAGACCTTGCATAGTAAATCACTTTTCTGGGAGTGCAAAAGAACCTGACAGTAGCTATTCCCACTCCCACACCATGAAAACCAGCACCGTGAGCTCTGTGAAAAGGCAGCTCCTGAAGCTTGGTTCTCATTAACTTCCTGGTCTCGCCGACCAAACCACTTCGCCATATCCACCCTTCCATGGGTGGTTTAATGTTCCCAACCACCCCTGGATCCTCCTCCTATGTGATTTCTGAAGTGACTGAGATATATCTGAAGTAGTCACATCCCATACCATTGTGATTGTTCCTCTCAGGTCTTCAAAGCCCTTTCTTTACAGCAGTCATGTGGGTGTCCCTGCCCTGGTGTCCACTCTTACAGTCTCAGCAGGGCCCCTGGATCCTACCCCTGAATGCATACATCCATGGGGACAGTAGATAAGAGACTGGTCTCCCTGGTGTGATCTGCAAGGTGACTGCATTTTGGCAAATCATGGTCACCCCTATATAACTGTGACTCTTGCTTCTGGATAGATGATGGCACTTTTCACATCCAAAGTGCTTGAAAAATTTCCCAAGTTGTCAAAAACTAGGTTCATAGGATGGAGATATGATTTGGCAAATCTTGCCTGATGTCATGGCCAGACCAGTTCAGACGCCTGGCTTCACTGTCCCGAGGAACACGAAGTGAGAAAGATGACAAGAAGCACCAGGGATTTCCCCAGACAGGCTGCTGACCCCTTCCTGTGGGGTGGGCTGTCCTGGGAGGGATCTGAAGGGTGCCAAGAAGCTCTCTGCTACCCAGGAGCTCTCGTCCCTCCCTGTGTCCTCCCTCAGAGATTCTGGCTCCTGGCAGGGCTGAAACCCCCTGTCAGGTTCATGGATAAGACGGTCAGATCAAAGCCACAGCTGAAGAGCAAACACTCACAAGGCCTTCTTGATGGAGGAGATGGGTCACTCTGCTCTGAAAGATGAGCTCATGGCTCCCAGAGAGGTCCCACTCAGCTCTGCACTGTGTTACAGAAGCACAGAGCCTAAGATGGAGGAAGAGAAGGCCCATGCTGGGGCACCCAGCATCCAAAGTCAAAACAGTCAGGTGTGGTCTTGGCATTTGAGGTCGAACTCCCAACCTCGTAAGCCATAAATGAATAATAGCACCAACTCTTTACAGTTGTTCATGGTGGAGTAAGGTTCTGCATGAAACAGGCTCAGAGCAGAGGCTACATGTCACACACATCTGTAAAGGTGGAGTAATGACATATCAACAGAAACGTTCCTCTTGCACCTCCCACTGAAATCTCACCAATAAGCCAGGCCCTGTTCCCATCCCTGCACACAGCCCCTGTACCCGCAGATATCTGCCCCAAGCCTCACTGCTGGAAGAGGAGCTGAAAGGGGAATTAGAAAAGAGTGGAACTTGTACATTCCACCTGAGGGGCCTGGTGAGGAAACACGGTGAAGGTCTTAAAATGGCCCAGCTGCCCAGACAGAGCATCAAATCTGAGTTCTAATCCTCTACCTCTCTTAGCCTTTGAACTCCCTCTTAGAGGGAAGGGGGAGGAAACGAACATTATGCACCAAACACCCTACAGGTGTTTCCATTAGAAAATAAAATATTACTAATATTGAGCATCTACCCTCCTCACTACACCCTCACGTATACTCTACTCTGTCTCTGCTCCTAATCGTTCCACGGCATAAGGGAGGAAATGAAGGATCAGTGAGGTGAGGTGACTTGTCCAAGCTCATCGGACTAGTCAGGGGCAGATTGGGGATTCCAACCCAAGGCTGGCTGGCCCCACCCTCCTGCAGAGGGGCTCCTCAGACATACAAACTTCTGAGTTCCTCAGCAAGCCCTACTTGGACTTCCCACCCTCCCTTTTTCCCCACCCACCTACATCCAGAACGCTCATTTTAATTAGGAGGCTTTGCCCAGTGATCTGCTGATTTGTTAAATTAGAATTGCACACAAATGCTCTCATTTTATCCTCCTCTCCCCTCCCCTGCCCTCCTGGCATCCTGAATTCAGCATTGATTTTTCTGGTCCCGCTCTACTGCCTGACTGACATTTCTGCTTGATTTCCCCTCGAAGAAGTCTCGGCTGGCTTTGGAGCCTCCTGTTAGAGCCCAAGAAGGAACAGCACCTCACCTGGACACGGTGAACTAGACCTCATCCCTTCTTCCCTGTTCTCAGGTGTCAAGACTCACCCTGTAGATTCTGTCCCCATGTTCCAGTGATGGACACACCCTCCTCGGTCCTTACAGGCTTTCCCAGGCAGGGGGAGGGGGAGACTGTAGGAAATGAGCACCCTGGGAGGTGAGACCAGGTGAGTTTTGACCTTCTAATTACTGATGTTTTTGACCACACTTAGGGTAATTTGTCTTCTCGAGAATGAGGAAGGGCATTATCCTGGAGCAAAATGGTTTTGAAGGTAGGAAGAGGAGGCTCGGCACCTGTGACTCAATCGGCTAAGGCGCCAGCCACGTACACCTGAGGTGGTGGGTTCGAATCCCCAGCCCAGGCCCGCCAAACAACAATGATGGCTGCAACCAAAAAATGGCCGGGCGTTGTGGCGGGCGCCTGTGGTCCCAGCTACTTGG
>CAUYQV010020485.1:0-19625 GCA_963574575.1 Galagoides demidoff | reverse complement strand
ATTGTGATTATTACTGAACATCAGGTTCTGAACTTCCTGGCAGCCAACAAAAAAGGGGGGAATATGATTATTCATATTAATTGTCTTTATCAGAATAGAAAATACCCTAGTTCCTTAAGGCTTTTCCCAAAATTGAATTCTAAAGTACATTTCTTTTGCAGGATTGCAGAAGGCACACCAAGATACAATAAATCATACTCCTCACAAAATCAGAATGTGTACATTTCTTTAGTTATATGTTAAATTTAACCTAAATAACATTAAAGGGCAGCACACACCACACAAATGCAAAGAAAGTGATTCTCCTCATCATCCAAAATCCAAAAGAAAAATATAAAATGCCAAGTTTTATATCTATAAGCTATAGTTGGAGGGGGAAGGGTTGACTTGCTTTTCCTTACATAGTTTCCCTTTTTTTGTTTCTTCCATTACTTGATTTGACTTATTAACTCTGCAAATGGCTTATGAATATCTTACCCTATTACTATAAGATGCCTGAAAACCTCTTTGAAAGTAGGCAGGGTTAAAAGGCAAACAAACAGGAACATTCCCACCATCCTACTGGAGGGAAGAAATTTGCCCTTTGCTTTTGAATGACCAAGGCAAAAGTTTTATTTAAGTCTCCAGGCTGAGAAAGAAAAAAAAATCAGAAAATTAATGAAATGAAAATGAAACCCAAAAAGAAATGCCTGGAGCTTTAGAAAATATAGAGAACAAAGGGACAGCAAGAGCCATGAATAGTAATGAGATTCCAACTACACTGATATCAGAACTATTCTTTCCTGTCCATTTAACCAAGGCCTCATGTCACCTCCCCTGCCTTGTTGAAAGAAACCCAATCTATTAAGTCTTCTCCAGAATTGAAACATTCAGTGACATTGGAAATTGCGTTAGCAGCAATTTAAATTTGGCTTTTTGTGTTAGTGGAGTAGATTCATAACCATTTTGAAGGAATATGTAAATATACAACCACAAATACTAAATTGAAAACATTTCTATTCTAGGATATAAATATGTAGTATGTGGCTAAATTAATTCATATTCTTCGGGCTGATCATAGGGAGTGGTGTCCTTTCATAATAATGATCATTATTTTTATTATTACTTACTTCACCTACAATAATTAGCCTAATATTCAGAATGAGCTTAAGAAAGGGCAAATTACACTTTGGTCTGTTGGAAAGTGTCCTGTTGGATAAACATTATTTCCACTTTACAGATAAAGGGTACGCTGAGGCTTGGAAGACCTACATTCTTTTATCAGGGTCACATAGTTAATGCAGAGTTGGGGCTGAAGGAATTAAATTTGTTCCATGTGACCACAGAGGCTGAGCTTTTAACCAGTAGGTTCTCTCAGCTCTCAGAACCACAGTGGGTTTTAGTAGGTGATATGGTATAAATTGAATATTTTGGTTTCTCAAGTATTAACTGACACAGCCACAGAACAGTTCCAGGGAAGACAGTGACAACAATATTAATGGCAATTAATAAAAATAAATAAGTCACATTATTAATGCCTATAGCTATTATGTATGTTTTCACCACGTATACAGTAGAACCACCACAGCTGACCACCTTCCTACATTGATGACCTCTTTTAAGTTGACCTAATTTCCATAGGCTGGACATGCACCACATGTAGGTATCAGTACGGAAGGCCTACTTCCTTAAGTTGACCACCTCTGTATGTTGACCAGTTTATTACAGTCCCCTGAACTTACAGAGGTTCTACTGTATTTTAAAACTAAAGACATAAAACTGATGTAGAAGGCACAAGATTATAAAATGAGCAAGTGGCAAGGTCAGACTTATTAACATACCCTTAACCAAGATGTCATTCAGTAAAGATATTGTCTTTGGAGTAAACCCTTTTCCTTTGGAACTGGGTGTGTACTCTTGACAGATTGCTCATCTCAACAAAATTCTATTCGTTAGCCTGTCCTTTGATTTATACAACAGAAACTTCCCTGCAAGTCTCATTGTGCGGCTTTAATGAGAAAATCTACCACAATTATAGTCTCATAAAAAATCAGAACAGAAATATATACATGGACAGCATAGCTAGGTAATCAGCATTGAAAACTAGAGGCTGGAAAATAGTAAGTATTCAAAGTTCCATTTACTCATGCTTCAGCTCTGAATTATCAGAATCTTTGGAGGTCAAAGTTATGAACATTAATCAAAGGTCTAAAATGCTATCTGAACTCAAATAGTCACCAGGAATTACATGAAGTGGATGTAATATTCTTTTTATATCTGTGATGATATAACAGATAGGAGATGACAAGCTAACGTCCCTTGCTAATCACAGTGCACGCTTCCTCCGTGTACCCTCACACACTGTGCCTGTATATCCCTCCATCAGAACACACTTAAGCATGTGGTTTTTCAACAAGTACATACTGAAATCATAATTTGCTAAATCATGGAGAGCACAATTCCTACCTTCTTGGGGCTTAGAATCGGTAGGGAAAACTACATTTGTGATTCAATCATGCTGTAAAATATGAAGTTATTATCAGAAAAGTGCCCAAAAGAGGAGAGATAGATCAGATTATTTGTAATTATAAAAGGGAGATTTTGCATATTCAGAAAGGTCAAGGTGGGCTTCCGTGAGCAGTGCTATTGAGCTAAGATGGAAAAGTTGGCTAGGAATGAGCTCCATGAGACCGGTATATACTAGGCAGCAGGAAGCATGTGCCTGACAGTATATGCTATTATAGTTAATGTTTCCAGACTATATATGCTGAGGAAGCATCACACAGCTGAGGATTCTCTGCTTCCATGGAAGGAGCAGAGAACAGAGTGAGTTATCTGAAAAAAAGGCTACCTACCTGCATAGGAACCACACTTGATCATACTGTAGGTCATGATGATTTTCATTTTGGTCCTAAGAGCAACTGAGTCCATGGGTTGGTTTTAAACAGGCAAGTGACATACTCCCTTTGGATTTTAGAATGAACTTGGACTGCAGTCATGGGAAGCACGCTGAAAGAGGGTAAAAATGAAAGCAGCAAGAAGTAGGAGGTAGCTTAGCTGAAGATAAACAGGAGTCAAGCTTGGGCCTGACATTTTTAGGAAAAGGAGCTATATCTTGTGCCTGCATCCACAGTAACCTGCATGGGTTTGAAATATTGCAATAATTATGACACCGTGTGATAAAGGCAGTAATGGAGCCACGCCTTTGCTATAGCAGCTGAAGAATTATGTTAGAAATTGCCACCTCTTAGAAATGGTGAGATAGTTAAGGACTCAGCTTCAGAAATATGTATGTGGAACTGACTTTTAATCCTGGCACAGCAACCTTTAATTGTGTTAGGTTTGGTTAAACTCTTAATTTTTCTTACTAGCCTCATTATTTTTTATTCCTTTACTTTGGCTTTAATAGAACTGATACATACATATATCACATACATTTTTTATTTCAAATTATTATGGAGGCACAAATATTTTTGGTTACATGGATCACTTTAATAATTCTTAAGTCACGGGTATAAGTGTTCCCAACACCCAGATAACATTCACTGTACCCATTAGGTAGATTTAAGTCCACCCCTCTTCACTCTTCTTGCTTTCCATTGAGTTTTACTTCCTTCTGTGTACATGTGTATTCATAAGTTAGTTACTATTCAAGAGTGAATACATGTTGGGTTTATTTTCTATTCTTTAGATACTTCATTTCAGTTAATAGTCTCTAGTTCCATCCAAATTGTTGCAAAAGACATTGATGATGGCTGAGTGGTACTCCATGGTATACATACACCATATGTTGTTAATCCACTCATGATTAGATGGGTACTTGTGTTGATCTCACATCTTCACAACTGTGAATTGTTCTGTCATAAACATTCAAGTGCATGTCTATTTAATAAAATTGCTTTTTTTTCCTTTGGGTAATACCCATTAATGGGATTGCTGGATCAAATGATAGGTCTACTTTTAGGTCTTTGAGGTATGCCCATACTGTTTTCCATAGAGATTGTACTAATTTGCAGTCCCATCAGCAATAGTGTATAAACATTCCTTTCTCTCTGCATCCCTGCTAGCATCTCTCATTTTGAGACTTTTTAGTAAAAGCCCCTCTAAGAAGGTAAGATGCCTCATTTTGTACATGATAAAATCAATTATCTACTTCATGGGGTTGTTATGGAGATTAAGTGACAAATAACTTAAATCTAAATGCTTAGCTAAGTACCTAAAAAGTATTTAGCCTTCACTGAATAATAATTCTTGTTTTACTTTGTTTTAACAATCATTAGTTTTTCTATTATCTATAAAGGGTAAGTGGTCTTTACAAATGAGGAGGAATTTAGCAAGTGGACAATAGAAATAATGTCTCTACAAAAGGATCAGAAAGTAATATGTTTCAATAGCTATTTTTAATATCTAAGAATCAATGTATCATTATATGGTACCTCAAGAAATCAAGAAACTATAAAAATTTGGGTGGAACTTCCATCCAACTATTAAAACTTACAACAACGTCTCAAGTTTTTAAAATAATAAGAGGACACAGAGGCTAAGTAACTGGCTGAAAACCAAATCTGAGTCCAGGTTTAACACCTGCTGCTATAATTCAGCCACAATAATCTGCTGCTTCTTATTCTTCCATCTGTCTCTTCCTTGTGCCCCAAAGGCTTTATGTAGTGATGATCACCTTTAATATTTTCAGAGTTCTTCTTTCACTTACATGGGGGAAAAGGCCTTTTTCCCCCATGTAATGAAATTGTAAAAGAAATCCTCCATAGGAGGAATAATTTTTAAGAGTTCTATTGGACTACAAGGTGACTGTAGTTAATGACAATCTATTGTACTCTTGAGAAATATTAAGAGAGTGGATGTTATGTACTCTTTCTACAAAAATGAAAACTATGTGAGGTAATGACTTGTTAATGAGCTAGATTAAACATTCCACAATGCATATGTTCTTCAAAACATCATGTTGTGCACAGGAAAAACGTACAATGTTATCCATGGATTAAAAATATTATGTAAATTTTGAAAAGAAGAAATTCTCACAGAGCACATTTGCATCTTGACCTTCAGTGCCTCAACTCAACTGCCTTTCCTGGCAAACACTGTTTAACATGGAAATGGTATGAAGGCACCTACCAAACACACACCAGCTGTCCAAGTGTAACTTCCTGTCCCCATGGACCTACCACTAATGTCCCCAGACTGAGTTTAAGTATTCTGGAAGCCCTGATGTCAAGCAGAGGCAAGGAAATATCAATCCAGTCTTAACTTTAGAGCTGAAGATCTAATTAGGCAATATTTCCACTTGGGTTGAGAGGTGAGAGAGGAGAAAGAGCTTATTCCATCATACTATGTGTCCAGCACTCTGATTTTTAAAAGGAATAAGAAGTGGTTTACAAGGGGAATACTGGAGAGTACAAGGTCATATTTAGTGACAATTTACAGTGCTACATCATTAGCTTAGTATTCTGTAACTGCACTCACAATGAAAGAAATCAAATCAATAAAAAGTGAAAAAGGAAAAACAAAACAAGGAAAGATTTATATCACTCATTTCCCAAGGACCTAAATCATTATTTATTACAGACAAAAGGACTCAAAGTTGGAATTTGTTTCTTAATTCTCCTCACAGTTGCTGTAGTTAAGACTGCTGCTTTTTATTTGGAAGTGTGACTTCACTTGTAGTTTTATGTTTTTTCCCCATAAAGACTTCATAAAAACTTAAGGGGCTAATATTTTTTGGTGTGTGTGTGTTAAATATTAATGGTAGTTTGTTCTGAGATTCTGCCTTCCCCACAGAGTCTTTAAAAGCTGAATTATACCAAAAGTTATGACATTACACAAGAGGAGCAGCAATCTTTCCTATAATGAAGTCATTTGTTCATCAGCCTTAAAATATTCAGCAGCTTGGTTATGCCTCCCCTTCCTCCTCCTTTCCTCTGAAGCAAAAGAGCATTAGAAAAGCAAAGGACACACCTGACCATTATTTAACACCAATTTGAATTTAGGTCTATCTACTCTTTGATACCTAACTATGAAAATTTGTTACATTAAGAAAAAAAATTCTTCTTTTCTCTGAGAATACACATTTCATGCTTGGTAGCAATTGGTAAGAGAGCTCTTTTATTTTAATGTTGAAACAAGCTGGACATGTGTTGGGCACTGTTTTGGTTGGATATGCTTGGGGTGGGATGTGAGGGGGAATTGTTAAGGGTGTACATATATTAAGCCCTTGAGCATTTAAGATGAGTAGTTTCCTGCCCTAAAGAAGTCATATCTGGAAGTATTGCCATAAATGCCTGCTGATTTGTAGTCATTTACTGAGACTCTACTGTGCTCCAAGAAACTGTGTTCTGTGCTAAAAAATAGAAAATAAATAAATAATGGATTGATAAGCTCATGAATCTTCCAGGGAGGAAATGGCCATGCATAAAGTTCTAGGAAGACCAAAGGAGTCCAACTAATTCATGCATAAAATGAAAATACCTTGAGTTATAAAACTGGTCACTCCAAGACTCATATTTAGAAAATAACCACTCTTTCTCTCTAGCTCTGGCCAAAACTCTGGGTTGGGGGCTGGACTCGGAGGAATTAGGAAAGGGCCTCTTATTATTCACACTTAGAACATCCTCCTAGCCTTCACTTATTACCCAGGGATTGACAGCCCTATCAGGAGAATGTGAAACACAGAAGCAGTCACTTTCTAAAAGAAAATAAGGATGTTATAAATAAAAGAAAGAAGAAAAATACTGGAAAGTCACAAACAGAAATATTCACTTCAAAAATATCTATTCTGGGGGTGTGGAACAATATGGCAGACTAGAATCATCTCCTTACTAGCCACTTACTAGTGGTGAAGCAGGGTAAAGATAAGGCCAGCCACCTCTGACTAGGGGAACCTACACAGGGACACCACTCCAGGGGCAGAGTGAAGCAGTGGGAGACTCAGGGAGCCAGCAAGGAGGTCTGGACTGAAGAAAGGCAGCACAGAAGGCAAACTGCTTAGGAACAAGCAGGGGCCAGCCAGCCAGCACCCCGTGGAGGACTGAGGACAGGAAAGGGCTGTCCTGCAGTATTTTGATTTGGAGCTAAACTTTTCACTGGTGCTTCCATGGAAGGCTTAAACAAATAAGTGGACTTGAAAAGCATTCAGGAGCAGAACTGAATACTGAGTGTGGTGGATATTCCATTAGCTTGGCTACTAGTGCTGCCACCATTGTGGGAAAGCTGTGTGGGAGAAAGGGTCTGCAGGGTCTGAGTACACTGCTGGCTCTGGCATGCCTGTTGAGCTCCATCCTCTGGGTGAGCTGGGCAGCACCCAAACCCTCAGAAAGGTCACTTTGTTGTCAGGAAGCACTGTTTGACATGCTTCCCAAGGAATCTTGGAAGACCTTTAGGACCCCCATCCCACGGAGTATCAATGCATACAAGGTGACCAGGGCCTGAATGACAGCAACTGAGAAAGACAGAACCCGATCCCCTCTGCAACTACAGAGTGGCTATGGCCCTCACTTTTCACATCAAAAAGAGTGTATGTTTTCCATCTCCTAATGCCACAGCACCTGTGGAGTCCAAGGAATATATTACTGTATATACAGTTATATATAAAACACATATATTTCTTTTATTTTGCTCTTTTCCCAATTTTTCCTTGGTTTTTCTTTGTTTCTTCACTTTGTTGTTGTTGTTTTTCATTTTGTTTGTTTGTTTTCTTGTGTTTTTATTTTTTTCATTTTTACTTCCTTCAAAGCAAGGCTTCCTGCACTTTGGTCAAGGTTTTTCAGTACCTTTTATTCTCTCCTTCTTTTTCTCTTTCTATCCTTTTTTCTCTTTTTGTAGAGATTATTCTACTTTTCTCATCTTTCCCACATAAATTTCTCATACAAGAGCTGATATATCATTTTATTTGTTTCATCTTATATAATTGTATTTTTAATTATTTTTCTTTTTCTTTTTATTTTTTTTGCAGAAATCAAATTTTTGCTGATATGCAAACATTGAAGAAATTCATCACAAAATCAACTTTACAGGAAATACTTAGACCTCTTCTTAACACTATCACAATGGACAACCAGAAAACTAAACACCCAGAAACTAAAGGACAAACCTTATTTCCACAAAGGCACAAACAACAAAACTAAGCAACAAAATTTCACAAAATAAAATGAATAGAACTCTACCACATTTATCAGTTCTCTCAATAAATGTGAATGGTTTGAATTTCTTACTTAAGAGGCACACGCTGGCTGATTGGATAAAAAAGCACAACCAATCCATATGCTGTTTCCAGAAAACACACCTAACCTTGAAAGACAAATCAAGACTAAGACTAAATGGATATAAAACAGTATTTCTGGAAAATAAAAGAGGGATCACAACCTTATTTTCAGACGTAAGTGGATTTAAAGCAACCAATGTTAAAAAAGACAAAGAGGGTCACTTCATTTGGTCAATGGAATAATACAACAAGACGGCATTTCAATTCTAAATATTTATGCACCCAGTTTAAATGCTCTTGGATTTCTGAAACAGTGATTGGTCTGAGCAATATGGTATCCCATAATACCATTATAGCTGGGGACTTTAATACTACTCTGGCAGAACTGGCCAGATCCTCTAAACATAAACTAAACAAAGATACAGGAGACTTAAATGTGACCCTAGAACAAATGAGATTAATAGCCATTCACAAAACACACCATCCTCAAAATAGAGAATATACATTCTTCTTGTGGAAGAATGGAACATACTTCAAAATAGATCATGTCCTACAATACAAATCAAACCTCAAAAAAATTAAAAGAATTGAAATTATGCCTTGTATTTTCTCAGACCAAAAGGCAATAAAGGTGGAATGCAACTTCAACAAAAACTTTTATCCCCACACAAAGATGTGGAAAATAAACAACCTTATGCTGAATAACAGCTAGGTCAAGGAGGAGGAAAAGAAGAAAATTATTAAATTTCTTGAATAAAAAAACAATGCTGTTATCAGTTTCCAAAATCTGTGGAATACTGCAAAAGCAATCCTTAGAGGGAAACTTATTGCATTAGATGCCTACATTCAAAAACAGAAAGAGAAAACATCAACAACCTAATGAATCATCTTAAGGAAATGGAAAAGAAGTAGTAATCCAATCCCAAATGCAGCAGAAGAAAATAAATAACCAAAAGTAAATCAGAAATAAATAAAATTGAAAACAAAAGAATCATTCAGAAAATTAATGAAACAAAAAGTTGGTTCTTCAAAAAGGTAAGTAAAATTGATAAATCTTTGGCCAGGTTATCTATAAACAGAAAAGTAAAATCTCTAATAACGTCAATCAGAAATGAAAAAGGGGAAATAACCACAGCTATCACAGAGACATAACAGTTTATCTCTGACTACTACAAGAAACTCTATGCTCAGAAATATGACAATGTGGAAGAGGTGGACCAATTCCTGAAATCACACCATCTCCTTAGACTTAACCAGGAAGAAAAAGATCTCTCAAAGAGGCCAATATTAAGCACCAAAATTGAAGAAACAATAAAAAATGTTTCAAACGAAACAGCAATAAAAAAGCCCTGGACCAGATGGCTTCACACAAAAATTCTATCAAATCTTTAAGAAGAACTTATACCTAAACTGCAGAAAGTATTCCAAAACATTGAGAAGGAAGGAGTCTTCCCCAGCATGTTCTATGAAGCAAACATCACCCTGATACAAAACCAGGAAAGAACCCAACCTAAATAAATAAATGAATAAATAAATAAATAAATAAATATAACTATAAACCAATTTCACTAATGAATATAAATGCAAAAATACTTAACACAATCTTAGCCATTAGATTACAACTATACATTACAGCTCCATATATGACAAGAATTACAAAGAAAACTACAGGTTACATATAGTTTTAGGTCATTACATTTGTAATGTGGAGTATAAAATGGGAAGCAAGAAACAAGAATTGGAAAGGGTCAGTGAGGGTGGATTAAGAAGTACAAAGGGCCAGGTATGAGATATAAGGGAAAGGAGTAACATATTGTGTTAAAATAAACTTTGTTCATCAGTTGGTGAATGAATAAACTGTGACATATCTGAACAATGGAATATTATTTAGCAATAAAAATTTTAAAACTAGTGATACATTTTATAATATGGATAATCCTTAAAAGCATTTTTATTCTCAAATTCCATTAATATGACATTTTGGCCTAGGAAAAACTATTGGCACAACAATTGGATTACTGATTAGTGAAGGTAGAGGTATGGGAAGAAGAATGGCAATAAAGATTCCTACAAGGAAGTTTAGGGGTGATGGATAAACTCCAAACTCACAGAATTGTATACTTATATGAGTGAATTTTACTGTATGTAAATAATATCCCAGTTGAATTTGATATCAAAATAAATAATTTCCTGTTCAACAAAGAAGACTTTGGAGAAAATTCAGAACAAAAAGTGCCAGACATGGCAGCTCACGCCTATAATTCCAGCACTTTGGGAGACTGAGGTGGGAGGATGGCTAGAAGCCAGGAGTTGAAGACAAGCCTGGGCAACATAGTGAGACCTATTCTCCACAAAAACTAAAAAGTATTAGCAACGCATGGGGATGGTGGCATAAACCCATGCTCCCAGATACTCAGGAGACTAAAATGGGAGAATCACTTGAGCTCAGGAGTTCAACACAAGCCTGAGTAAGGGTGAAGCTCCATATCTTATAAAAGTAGAAAATAATTACCCAGGCATTGTGGTATGCACCTCTAGTCCCAGCTATTTGGGAGGCTGAGGCAAAAGGATCACTTGAACCCAAGAGTTTGAGGATGCTGCGAACTGTGATGATGCCACAGCACTCTACCTAGAGTGACAAGAGTAAATGCTTTCTCAAAAATAAATAAATAAATAAATAAATAAATAGATGATATTATTTAAGACATATTTTGCAAAAACTGACTTAAAAAATACCAAAGATATGCTATACATTAAAAAGTAGTAGAAAGGTTGTCAGTTGGAAGAAGGTGTTATAAGCATAATAGGAAATACATGGACATAAACAGGAGCAGAGGCTGTCACAGACTAATGGTGCTAATGTGCCTTAAACTGAAAATATGCACACTCAATCTTTTTTTACCTTATGTGAAGAAATAAAATATTTGAATTTCTAATAAAAAGATAAAAGGAAGTAAAGGGATGAAAAATGATATGTTATACAAAGAGTAACCATATGAAGACAGGCATGACTATTTCAATTCCAAATGAAAAGACAAATCAAGACAAAGAGTGTTATAAGAAATAAAGAAAGCTATTATATAATGATGAAGAGAACAATTTACCAGGAAGACATATCAATCCAAAATATGCATGCTTATAATAACTAAGCATGCCATGCAGGAAGCACAAAACAAAAGAGCTAGAGTCATAAATAAACGAATATAGAACCACAGACAGAGGTATTAGCATCTTTCTGTTAGTAATGGAAGAACAGAAAAAAGATCGTAAAAATATTAAAGATCTAAACTGCAGTATGAACTACTCTGACTTTATCAATCAAGTACACATGGAATGTTCAACAAATTAAACCATATTAGAGAGGGACTAAAGCTAAGTATGGATAAATTTCAAATAGTTAAAATCTTTTATTATTTTTATGTATTTACATTTTGTTGGTATTAAAATATAACAAAGTATGTTCTGTGAATACAACAGAATCAAATAGGAAATCAGTAATAGTAAGATATCTAGACAACTCCTAAATATTGGGAAATTAAACATGCTTCTAAATAACCCATAATCCAAGAAGAAATTGCTAAAAAGTTAGAAAATCTTTTGAACTGAAAGACAATGAAAACGAGATTTGTGTAATTCAGCTGAAGTCACTACAAGAGGGAAACTTATAGCTGTAAATGAATATGTAAGAAAAGAGGAAAGACTTGAAATCGAGTACTGTTATGTTGTTCTCCAATTTAAGAGGCTTGAAGCTTAAGAAGCTTAAAAAGTAAACAAAACACAAGAAATGATTAAGATTAAGAACATAAATCCACAAAATAGGAGAGAGGCAAGGAAAAGAGAATATTAACTTAGAAAAAATTGCTAATCAGCATCACAGTCAGTCCCAGCAAACATTCAAGAAAGAAATAAAAGCAGTATTATACAAACACTTTCAGTAAATTGAGCAGAGAACACTTCTATGCTTGATCAGTAAGGCTACTATAATCATACTACCAAAGTTTGACTGCCTATAAAAAATTCTAAGAAAAGAAAATTATAGATCAATAGCTCTTATACAAAGAGATGCAAAAATCCTTAAAAGTATGTTAGAAAATCAAATGCAGGAAAATATTAAAAGGATCATATATTTTATGACCAACTAACATTTACACCATGAATGCAAGTTTGTTTTAATGTTCAAAAATCAATTTTTGCAAGTCATCACACTAATAAAATTAAGAAGTAATATGATAATGTTAATAAATAAAGAATAGCATTTGATGAAATTTAATACCCATTTCTTTAAAAAGAACAAATAAAACTTCTTAGAAAACTGTAAGTAGAGTAAAATTTCATCAACTTGATAAAAAACATCTTTGAAAAAACATACAAATAACATCATATATAATGGTTAAAGACCAATGCATTACCTCTAAAATTGGTCCAAGACAAGCATGTCCACTCAAAATTTTTATTCAATATTGTCATATTGAATATTCTAGTGTAATTTTATACATAAAAAGCAATGATGTGCATGGAGACTGGTATATAAAAAAGCATAGCAGTTTTCATAAAATATCATAAGAAATATGCCAAAAGATTGATAGACTTAGGGATAAATCTCTGAAAGAACTTCAGAATATTTGTGGGAAATGGAATGAAAAGATGAAGCTATAAAATATAAACTTTGTGTCTCAACGTAAGCTCTATCAAGTTAAGACACTTTTTTAAGGAATGATACCAGCAGCCATTTAGTCCGTCCCCAAAGAACTGAAGGTTCAGGAATGCAACTGTGTCAATTCAGTCTTTTTTACTTTATTAACTAAAGAAAACTAGTTGCCCCTTAAAGATTTTCTAAGATTAAGAAACAAAAAGAAGTCAGAAAGAGCTAACTCAAGACCGTAACATGAGTGTTGAATAATTTCCCATGTAAACTCTCCCAAAATTGCCCTTACTTGATGAGAGGAATGAGCAGGAGCATTGTCATGATGGCGAAAGACGCTCTCATGATGCTGTCCTGGGCATTTTTCTGCTTAAAGCTTTGGCTAACATTCTCAAAACACTCTGATTATTGTTCTTTGGACCCACAAAAAGCAAAATGCCTTAGTCATGCCCCAAATTGATATCATGACCTGCATTTCTCTACTTTGGCTTTGACTGAACTACTGTCTCCTTTTGGTAGCCATTGCTTTGATTGTGCTTTGTGTTCAAGATCATACTAGCAAAGCCATATTTTATCTCCTATTACAATTATTTTTAAAAATGCTTCAAAATCTTGATTCAACTTACTTAAGATTTTCAACTTACTTTAAAATTTAAAATAGTTTTTAGTCAGAATTATGTTAACTTCAACTAATTGATGCCTATGGTGCTGGATATTGTTTCTACTGTAATCATTGTTCTTCTTCAATTAGGGCAGTGGTTTTCAACCTGTGGGTCACGACCCCTTTTTAACAATGAAAGTACATTGCAGCATTAAGAAAGTCGAGAACCACTGAATTAGGAAATAAACTAAATGCATTTTTTTCTTAAAAATTGATACGGATGATGTGGTGCTGCAGGCTTCATCTTCAACATCATCACTACCTTTTTAAAAATGAGTTATTCATTTGTAAATTGCTGATTTCTTTGGGAATTGTTCCCATAAACTTTTTATAAAGCATCAATGATTTCATCATTCTTCCACCCAAGCTTCACCATAAATTTGATGTTTAGTCTTGCTTCAATTTTAGCAGAATCCATATTGATCTGATGGGATTCTTTCTAAACTGATGTTGCATCCTTCTTGGTACCTCAAACTTGGAATTTCTTAGTATCTCAAAATACGTCTTGTTCAGACATGTTATAACAAAGTAGTACAAATTTATTTTAGTGAAAAAAAAATCCATTTTATAGTTTCTTCATAATATGCATTTTCCATGAACTTTTAAAAATCCACTCATATAATGCTTACAGGACACAAAGCCAATATATAAATATCATTCATGTTTCTATATATGAGCAAAAGAGAAAAATAAAGTTAATATTGACAGTAAAAATATGAATTTTATAAAAACCTCAAAACCTTCTACACTGAAAACATACAATTAGTGAAAAAATACATTGATGAGAAAAATTTTAGAGAATCTAAATAAAGGGTCCATAATTAAAGATTTAATGATTTGGTACTATCAAGATGCCCATTCTTCTTGCATTAATCTATGGATTCAGTAAAACTTAATTAAATATACTAGCAAGGATTCATATAAAGTTCCAAACTGAGCCTAAAAATTTATATGAAACATACAAATGTCCTAGAATAGTCAAAAAAAATTTTTTGGAAAAAAAGTTGGAAAGCTTTCAATCCCTATTTCCATAAGTCATTGCAAAACTACAATAACCAAGACACCATGGTATTAATATAAAAGGCAGATACAAGTGCAGTAGAATATATCATTCAGAAATAGATGTGTGTATATGTATAAATTTTAATAAACCCTTTTTTGGGATACTATAAATAACCCATTCTGTACAATTTATTTAAATTGAAAAAGTAATTATTTTAGTACATACAGAAAATTGTATAATCTATAAAAAGGAAGTCCCACACCATTAACAATCATTTTTCTATTTCCTGAATAGCTCCTCCCAGCCCTAAGCAGCCATCAGTCTACTTTCCGTCATTATAGAGTTAATTGTTCTGGACAGTTCATGTAATCAAAATTATGTGGTCTTTTTTGGCTGGTTTCTTTTACTTAACACAATGTTTTCTATCTTCATCCATGTAGTAATAGTTCATTCCTTTTTATAGCCAAATAATACTCCATTGTATGGATGTACCACATTTATTTATACTTTTATTAGGTGATGAACATTTACACTTCATGGTTATTGTGAATAAAAATGCTGTGAACATTTATATGTAAGCTTTCCCTTAGACATGGTTTTATTTATCTTGGGGCAATACCTAGGATGGAATTGCTTAGTCAGTGACAATGGCAACTTTATGTTTAACATTTTTGAGGAACTTCCAGATTGCTTTTCACAGCAGCTGCATCATTTTACATTTCTACTGGCAATGTATTAATATTCCAGTTTCTCCGATCCTCACCAAAACCTAAAGTCATCTTTTTTTTATCATAACCATCAGTGGGTATGAAGTAGCATCTCATTATGTTTTCAATTTGTATTTTCCTGATTCTGAGTCAACTGATTTTTCACAAAGATGTCAAAGTATTCAATTGAGTTAATAATACACTAAAAAATCATACTGAAACAACTGGTTACTTATAAACACATACACATATCACACAAACATAATGTTTATTGTTACACAATGCAAAAAAAAGGTAACATGAAACAGACCAAAATGTAAAAGCTAAAACTCTAATCCTTCTAGAAGAAAACTTTAACTAGGGGTAGGAAAGTATTTCTTAGGACAAAATAGCACAGAAAACTGATATTTTAAAACACTAAAAATTAATGAAAATATACAAATTAAACTTTGTCAAAATTAAAGCATTTTGTTCTTTAAAAGATAAAAATATAGGGGAGATCTAATCAAGATGGTGGCCTAGTAGCAGCTTCTGTGTAACTGGGCACAGTGACAGTGGGGAGAGAAGACTCCAGGCATTTCTGGCCAGTGCGTTTTGTCCAGAAGCTGTCCTCTGGTGACCCAGGAAGTCAGCAAGAGACTTCTGGACCCCACAAGCAGGTGGAAAACTAGCAAGTAATGAGTACCCGTTAGTTCAGCCCAAGGCTACCTGTAGCTGTCCCTATATCTACAGCGAGACTGCAAGTGGGAAGAGCCTTGCCTGGGGGCTGTTTTGGGTTTTCTGGACTTGAGCACTTCATTGAACTGCCTTGGAAGACCTTGGGCCAGTGTGCAGATGACTTTGGGCACTGTCTGGGGCCCCTGGACTGAGCTGCTAAGCAGGTAAGGAGCTAATGCCAGTCAGCTATGGGCTACCCTCACAGCAATTGTAGGGGAGCTTCCCCTGCATATTGCAGCATGAGTATTGGCCCTGAGACCTTGGGCAAGTAATCTAGTGACTGAGCTGCCCAAAGGTGGGGGCTAAGATGCTGGAGAAGTGCAGAGATCCAAGTGTTTGGCAGATTAACAGCCTTGGCCTCAGGGGCATTGAAGGAAACTGGATTTGGCACACTGGATAAGAAGGCAGCCATGCCAGGAGAGATTCCAGAGATAAGTGCTTTCCTTGGAAAGCTTCTACTTGGCCAATGTTCATGGTCTGGAGTGTCTTTTCAGTGGGCTGAGGAGACATTTGGCTCCTAAGCCTTCAGGGTCTCTGAAATCTGCTGAGACCTTTAGTCTCCATCTTGTATAGCTGTATCAACATTGGGATTAATTTCTTATTCCTCAGATCACCTGTTGCCTGGACAATATTTACCAAGATATATATACTGTTTGGTTTTTTGGTTTGAGGGGGGTGTTTTTGTTTTTTAATTTCAACATTTTTTGACATTTTTCTTTTTTCTTTTTTATTATTCTAGTTTAAATACAATCTTCCATTTTTGCCTTCTTTAATAATGAGAATTTCATTTTTGCCAGTGTTTCTGCCCCTATTATTATTTGTTTTTTTACTCCAAATTTTACCCTATTAGGGTTTTTGCTTGTTTGTTTTGGTTTGATTTATAGTATTTTGTCTTTCCTCTCTACCTGGTGGAGGTGTAATACTATGCCTGAGCCAGCTGGCAAAGAGCTGTTGACTTCAAGGGAAAAACCCAACCTAGAACCCTCGAACCTTCAGAGGTTGAGGGTCTTTAAGGGTAGGTCATAGTACCCTATATACACCTATATTAACTCCTGTTTCTTTCTTTTGATGCCTTTCTTCTTTTTGTCAGTACTTCCTTTTACTCACCCCCTCCTCCCTCTCTCTCTCTCTTTTTGATCTTTTTTCCCCTCTTACTCCTCAATCTTCTCATCCTTCTGGTCTTACAGAAAAAGGATTCATTAAAACTTTAGGCCAGTGACATAGTAACTTAGAGTAAGAAGAAGTGAAAGGAAAACAAGCATAAGGAAACAGATATAAGAAAGCACTCATGAAGAAGAATCAGCAGAAAAATCCTGGCAACATGAAATGCTTGTCCAGAGTAACTTCTCTAATGAAAATTTTCAAGGTAAAATATAATAGTCATCTATCTTTAACTTGCTTAAACAGAACAATTTTCAACTCAGAATTTTATATCCCTCTAAGCTAAGCTTTAAAATTGATGGAGGAATAAAATCTTTTGTTGATATGCAAACAGTGAGGAAATTTGCCACAAGACCAGCTTTACAGAAAATATTTCAACCTGTCCTCCACACTGACCATCACACTGGACCTTCAGCAAAGTGAACACCCAGAAATTAAAGGTCAGAACTTAGTTTCCACAATTATGCAAAGGACAAAACTAAGCAATGAAGTTTCACAAAATAAGATGAACAGAACATGACCATACTTGTCAATTACCTCAATAAATGTCAATGGCTTGAATTCCCCACTGAAGAGGCATAGATTGGCTGATTGGATGAAAAAACACAAGCCATCTATTTTCTGTCGGCAGGAAACCCACTCCACTTCAAAAGACAAATTAAAATTCAGAGTTAAGGGTTGGAAATCAATTTTTCAGGCATTAGAAGTCAGAAGAAAAGAGGGGTTGCAATCTTATTTTCAGATACATGTCGATTTAAAGCAACTAAAGTTACAAAAGACAATGATGGTCACTTCATATTGGTCAAAGGAAAAATACAACAAGAAGACATTTCAATTCTAAATATTTATTTACCCAATTTAAATGCTCCTAGATTCTTGAAACAGACCTTGCTTAGTCTGAGCAATATGATATCCTATAACACCATAATAACAGGGGACTTTAACATCCCTCTCTCAGAGATGGACAGATCCTCCAAACAGAAATTAAACAAAGATATTAGAGATTTAAATGAGACCCTAGTACAACTGTGCTTGATAAACATATATAGAACACTCCATCCAAAAGATAAAAAATATACATTCTTCTCATCGTTCCATGGAACATTCTCCAAAATTGATCATATCCTAGGACACAAAGCAAACCTCAACAGAATCAAAAGAATTAAAATTATACCTTGCATCTTTTCAGACCATAAGGCACTGAAAGTGGAACACAATTCCAGCAATAATGCTCAACCTCACACAAAGGCATGAAAGTTAAACAACCTTATGCAAATTATGATTGGGTGCAGGAAGAAATTAAAAAGGAAATCATTAACTTCCTTGAGTATAACAATGATGACACAAGCTACCAAAACCTATGGGATACAGCAAAAGCAGTCCTCAGAGGAAAATTTTTTGCTTTAGAAGCCCACATTCAAAAAACAGAAAGAGAAAGAGAGCGCATCAACAAACTCACAAGCCATCTGCTGGAATTGGAAAAAGAAGAACAATCTAAGCCTAAACCCAGCAGAAGAAAAGAAATATCCAAAATTAAATCAGAGATCAATGAAATTGAAAACAAAAGAATCATTCAGAAAATTAATGAAACAAAGAGTTGGTTTTTTGATAAAATAAATAAAATAGATAAGCCCTTGACCAGACTAACTAGAAGTAAAAAAGTAAAATCTCTAGTAACCTCAATCAGAAATGATAAAGAGGAAATAACAACGGATGTCACAGAGATATAGGAGATCATCTCTGAATACTACCAGAAACTTTATGTCCAGAAATTTGATAATGTGAAGGAAATAAATCAATATTTGTAATCACACCCTCTCCCTAGACTTAGCCTGGATGAAATAGATCTCCTGAACAGACCAATTTCAAGCACTGAGATCAAAGAAACAATAAAAAATCTCCCAACAAAAAAATTCCCTGGTCCTGATGGCTTTATACCAGAATTCTATCAAACATTCAAGGAAGAGCTTACTCCTATACTGCAGAAATTATTCCAAAAAATTGAGGAAGAAGGAATCTTCTCCAACATGTTCTACAAAGCAAACCTTACCCTGATAACAAAACCAAGAAAAGACCCAACTTAAAAGGAGAATTTCAGACCAATTTCCCTAATGAATATAGATGCAAAAATTCTCAATAAAATCTTAGCTAATAGATTACAGCTTATGATCAAAAAAGTCATACATCAGGATCAAGTAGGTTTCAGCCCAGGAATGCAAGGCTGGTTCAATATACGCAAGTCTATAAACATTATTCATCATATCAACAGAAGTAAAACCAAAGACTACATGATCCTTCCAATAGATGCAGAAAAATCATTTGATAAAATCCAGCATCCTTTTTTAATTAGAACACTGAGGAGTATAGGCATAGGGTGGTACATTTCTTAAACTGATTGAAGCTATCTATGACAAACCCATAGCTAGTATTTTACTGAACAGAGTAAAACTGAAAGCTTTTCCTCTTAGAACTGGAACTAGACAAGGTTGTCCTCTGTCACTGTTACTATTCAACATTGTGCTAGAAGTTTTAGCCAATAC